>JACATO010001867.1:0-105000 GCA_018389105.1 Nautilus pompilius | reverse complement strand
TGTTTCAAGATTCATGAATATTTTTACTTTGCTCATATGGCCTAAATTGTTCCAATTATGCAAGTAGAAAGATATTTGACCAGGTCATTGCATGAAACATGCCCATGATTAGACCAAGAATAGCAGCAATAACATTAAAAAAAAATCAACCCTAGCAATCTTATACTTGGAGATTAATGCAGGTGCATGAAATGAAATGAGTCTCTGTCTACCATTATTCAGGAAAACATTCCCACAATGCAGTGCTGCTCAGTGCTAGGAAACTCAGATTCAAAAATGTTTGCTAGAAAAAAGACATCAGAATTTGATGCAGATCCTTCTGAAAGAGAGAAGATATGAACTGTGCTCATGCTTAACATGGAGATTGTAGTGTTGCATTATGGGAAGATGTTCAGAATTATTTGGTGGATAGAAACTAGTTTCAGGCTGTATATGGTCTTGATTTTGAGTATACTTGCTGTAATTTACAATTTGCTCATTCATTCATTTACAGCAAGTCCTCTCTTGTTTCTTCGGGACTTAAAACAATCTCTGCAACTACCTCACCGGAGAGCTCCACCAGTGGAAGTTCATCGATGACACCACAGCGATCTTCTCAAGGTCGCAGTACCTCCTCAAAAGAAAGCAATACCTCAACATTGACACCATCGCCCTCTCCCACACCTGGAAAGGTAGGATAAAAGGGTCATATTTTTCATCAGCAGCCTCTCTCAGACCTTTAAAGGCACAAGTTTAGCCCATGATTTAATGTTTTCACTCGTCAAACAAACAAAGTTATATATAGATTATAGTATTTTCCAGAAATACTTGGGAACAGAAACATCTCATAGGTATATATATACAAGTTTACTTTAATTGGTATATAATTGTTTTTTATATATGTTTTTTAATTGTTTTAAATCAATTTTTATTTACTATTTGTTGTTGTAAACAAACAAACAGGCATGCAGCAGTTGCACAAATTATGGAATCAAGTATTGGTCTTGTTGTAAACTGATTTGATTCTCTTTCTCTACCTATTTTTTTCATTTTAATTTCTTCACCTGGGGAATTACAGGTGGCTATGGTAACTGTCCTGTTGTTTTTTTTTTTACTTGAAAATAGATGCTTGACTTCATCTTCATTTTGCATCATTGCCTATAAATGCTTTTTTAAATAATTTTTTTCTGGCTGGGTGTGTTCTTGCTTGACCTAACATTCTTCACCTGAAGATGCTTTGGTGTTTTGTTTCATCAGGAAACTAGAGGAAAAAAAAAATTGGGTCCATCAAGAACTGGGATCCAAGGCAGCTCACACCAAATAAGGGATTCTGTCCACAATTTCTATGGCTTCCCCACATCTCTTTGGTGATCTTGGACTTAAATAAGTCAGTGTGCCAGAAGAAGTCTGTTACATCAATAACGCTACCAGTGTGTGCTCATGGTGTGGATAGGAAGAAATGTGCACAAATTCATGTACATCCATTTGCACTGCAATTGTCAGAGACTACTTTCAGTTTGAATTAGCAGTGACATTAGTTGAACCGTTCAGGTAGAATAACCTTAAAAAGTGGGAGTAGATGATGTTGCGTCATAGAACACCAGTCAAGCTCTCTGTATGATATTAAAAGAAAGTATATGTGAAAAATTTGTCTAGTTTCATTCATGTCGCAGTGTGACAATGTGCATCTAATTTTTGTAAGTTTTAACTCACCATAGGTCCCTATACATAGCAGCTTCATGGTATGAAGAACATCTTTATTTCTTCCACAAAAATTATATTCTTTTGTATTTTAGAATGCTGAAGAAGCAGGCAATGAATGCCAGGATGAAAAGGATCAAGGAATGGAAGGTAAGTTGCAAAACAGGTACAAAAGCTCTTGATATTTATTTTAAGAAATATATAAGTTTTAAATGAAGTTAGAGGCAGTTGCATGAATTTGCTGTGAAAAATGACAATGCCATTTTGGAAAATGGATGCCAAAATAAGAATGGACTGTTTGTTGCTTGGACTAGTGGAGACAGGTCAAATGATTCAGTTACCATATTACCTTTGTCAGTGTGCCATGGTGCATTAAACGAAGTGGTGCATTATTTGCTGAACTTTATAGCAGACTTTACCCACAATATATGGTTTTTCAAAACATAATCGTAAAACTGAAAACATGTCGACACAACACAGCCACGTATTCCAAACTTTATTCTGATATTCTGGTGCTGAATTGCACTGGTGAGGTGTTCATGAAAGGTGGAGCACGAAGCTGCCTTTGTACCAGGATATCAAGAATATGGCATTGAAAGCAGTTTTGTGTTTGATACAGGAATCGATTCAGAAGTCATTCTGTGTGTGGCATTAACTGTAATGGTATATATGTTCCATTATAAGGATTTGAACAAGTGCCTGCTGGAATCAATTCTGGTTGACGAAAATTCTGAGGTCAAATTGGTCAAGAAAGATGAAGAGTCTAAAGCAGATTTGGATCCTGAGATTCTGCCAGTCAGGGAAGGCAGGGGGGGATCGATTCTGAGGAGGAGTAAATAAATACTCATCAGTTTCTATGGGAAATTACATGTTCAATGTATTTAATCGACTTTTTCCTAATGCCATAATGTGCCATTTTATAATAACTATTGATCTCAAAGACTGTTGTTTTAGACTACGTTATCATGACCTTCCTTCCGAGATGCTCTCCAAAGCGAAAAATTTATGTGGAAATACTCTATTTTTTAAAGAATCTATACCTTAGTTATGCACCATGGCACATTGACTGAGGTAATGCATATATCATATTTATTTCATGGTCAACATATATAGTTTGCAGCCATAGTGTCTTAAGATTTCTTATTACATTTTTATTCTTTGTTTTGCAGATGAGCTGTCAGGAATCTTGAAGAAACTGTCTTTAGAGAGGTACCAGCCCATCTTCGAAGAACAAGAGGTAACAGCACTGCATAATGCAGACAGTCCTAGTGGTTTAAAGTTTAAATAGCTTCAGTCATTCATTAGATGTCTTTACTTCTTTACGGAGTGACATGAACAATCAAAAGACCATCTTTACACCATTAAATATGAGAGTAAATGTCATATAATGTATACAGACAATCTTTGTTCTTTGTGTCACATTTCTTTCGGTGTTAGTTTGTTCTTTTGCTAGCTAGGTATTTTGATGATCTTAGGATAAAACTGAATTAATAGGGTTATAATTTCAAAAAAAAATAAAAACAAAGAATCTCATAGGGCCTTCTGTTTTGGTTCAGACTAAGGATCTCTCTTCCTCAAAATATTTGTCGCTACAATGATCTCTCATAACAAGGTATGCATTCTGTAGCTGACAGCTGGAGCTGATATCATTAACTTGTAATCTCTTCTTCATTCATCATACGGAGTTCTTATCTCTGCAGTACTGCTAATTATGGAAAATATCAACTCCTCCTGTATGTGGAAATTTGGTTTTGTCTGAAAATTGATTAGAGAAGAATTTTTTTTTTGTTTGTGCCTCTAAATCCAAAATTGTGCAGGGAAATTCATTTCTCTGTCAGCAATCAAAATTGTGGCTTTCAGTTTTTGTGTTCATGGCAAAATGTAGTTAAAGAATTTTAGATATCTTAGAACAGGAATGTTGGGAAACATGCTTCCACAATGCAGTGCTTCAAAAACTGATTCATTCCTTCAAGTAAACACAGGGAAAGTCTCTCTTTTAGCTTTTTTTCATTGTGAATGCCACCTGTTGTGTCAAGGGTCCACGTCTTGGTGACTGGTGGGGGTTAATCAGTATTTAGCTAGATGTCCACTTTCGTCCTTGGTGATGCAGTGGTGTGGGAGCATTTTTTTAGTTGTCAGTGGCACCTTCTCACTTTGTTATTGTGAACTGTAGGTTCTTCTTTTGCAATAAATTGCTGTATGTAAGAAAAAATAAAAATATATGCTAATCTACCTGGTCTGCTTTTGAGGAGCACATAAGTGGAAGCAGACTTAGAAATTCTTGGGAATAATCTGTGGTGTCCCTGCTCATTTGTTGATCTAAGCTGTTAGTTATCCTTGGTATGGTTTGTGAGGTCTGGAATTGCTAAAGAAAATCTTTTTTAAAATTCAATGCCACCTTTGGCAGGTGGATATGGAGGCTTTCTTGACACTAACCAATGACGACCTTAGAGAACTGGGAATATCGCATCCAGAGTCGAGGAGACAGATCTTGGCCACCATAACTGAACTGAAAACTGGAAAGGTGAGTGAGAGAACCAGAATGTTTCTCGACTTTTACATTGCCATTGTATCACCATATAAAATTAACTAAAAGAGATGATGACACACACAGTATTCCTTCTTTATAAACTTTGTATTAACCATTGTTTTTTTATTTTTTTTAAAGGGATTGTTGCTGATTGGGAAAGCTTTAAACTTATATAAAGCCACCTTTCTTTCAAACAGCAAAAGCCTAGTTTTAAATTATGGTCTCTTGTAACTTGAGAACCCCAGATAACAGACTTGTTTACCTTTTACAATTTTAGATGCCTCAGTTGGATCTTCATGTAATATTCAGTATTCACGACTAAGAAGTTTAATTCTTGTTAATTGTGCAGGAAAACTAAGATCTATCCTTCCCCCCTCTGTTCCACTGAAGTGCCTTGTACCCATTTCAGTCTGTCCTAACAAGATAAGGGCACCAAGCCTGGACTACACAGTTTTAAATAGGGAACAAGCATGACCATTGTCTTCATTTTAATGACTCTGTTTAAGAACTGCTGCATAAGGTTTTGTTTGTACTTAAAGGCTTAAAGGTTATCAGTTTTTATATTAAAGTTCCAAAAATGTATACAGAGTGGAAGGATCAGCAAAGGAAAAATCAACTTGTTTTATATTATTTACTCCTTATTAGTAATTATGTATTTAAGATGAGAAGCATTTGCAAGGGAGGTAAGTCGCACAGTTTCAATGTTTTTTCACAATGATTTAGTAAAATGGACATTTTGATGTACTGACGCAGAGTAGCCGCGGTTTATTTCCTTAAGTTTGGAGCAATGTAGAGTGCTGTTTCCTCAAGAAATAAATAACAATTTGTTTAATTTATGTAGGGCAAAGAACGACAGCAGTTTCATGATACGCTTGCTTCTTTCCAGTCGACACTGAAAGCCAGAGCTATTTCTGAAACAGGTACGGTACTTTTGCACAGGGTTCCTGCCATGTTAATTTGGCCACCTCCATTACTAACCAGGATATATGTAGTATTTCAGACCAGTGTGCACTATCTATAAACAGGCAAGTGCCACAATATTTCACCATTTATCTGAAGTCTTGTTATAGGCCATCCAGATTGTAGCCAGAGATCTCATCATTTCTTGTGAGCTTGTGGCCAATGTTCACTGCTGCAGCAGAGCAACCTGGAAGGTGCTGCTATTACTCACCTTCAGGATCCTCTTTCTCACAGAAATGATCCAAAGAATGGTCTAATGTTATTTCCACTGACTGGACCACAGAAGTAGTCTGGCAGAACTCTTTGTGCAGGCTTTAGCATTTCATATTTCTAGGTCATACTTCGGTTTGGAGAAGACTTAGCCTGAATGCTATCAGGCCACAGTCAAGTATGGAAACAGTAGTGTAATGGTATGGGCTACAATTGGCATTGTGTTATGGAAGAACAATTACTATTTGTTGAAGGATATCACAATTCTGTCAACTATGTTGCATTTTGAAGACATCTACCATTGTACCAACAAGGTGTACTGAGGTTTGATGTCCTGTTGTTTTTTAAAAGATGGTGCTACATAGCACTTCTTGTAATAGTCTGCGAGAGGAACCAAAGCATTTGACTTTTTGGGTAATATGAATCCTGATCAAACACCAGTGGGACCATCAAGTGATAGCAACCCATCTATGGATATGGAGGAACCTGGTCAGACCAGTCAATACAAAAATTTCATTGATTCCACTGCCAAACAGGTTATAGAGGTTCTTTGTGCCACAAAAGTTGAATTGACAAAGTATTATTAACAATAATTTCATTCTATTGCTATTGATTGTCTTTAGTTGCCATTTTCTGCAACAGCTAGCATATAGTAAATAAAAACAGGTAAGTAAATTATTTATGGTGGGATGGTGTATATGTATTGTGCATTTATACTTTTGATTATTCTTTCAGTCTTATTTTCTGTACTTTGTTGGGTTTTCCCAATGGGATCAATAGCAGTACTTTTTAATCTCAAATTTGGACATACATTCTTAACATTAAGGCATTGAAGGCACAGCATGCATTTTGAAATGAGATTTTTTTTTTTTTTCATATTTTTTAAAAATAAAAAAAAGCTATAGTTTTATAAGATTTATCCATTTTTTCCTCATATGAATTAATATAGTTCATAGTAGTTAGTTTCCCTGTTGTTTGTGAATTGTTTTTTAATAATTCACATTTTGTTATAATTCTTGTAATATTGCATTAAGTTACACATGTGAATTCCAGTGCAATGTCAATTTGTTATTTTAGGTTCAGAAGGAATCAGCTCAATGAGATGGCTTCTACAGGAAGAGGCTGAGCCTCCTCTGAACAGTACAAAATCCAGAACATCATAGTACTTCAAGATTCGTCTGTCCAAACTGCTGTTTTGTTCTAGTCCTAACTGATTCCCTCCATACTGACTTTGCAAATGTGCCAAAGTTTTCAAAAAGACACTAGGAAATTGGACTGAATTTTCAGACAACTTTACGTTTTTAAGTATTGCATTCATTCAGTATTCATATATGGAATCAGAGAAACAGTATTAAAAACCAAAGTTTGATAAAAATGGATATTTTAAATATTTTCTATGCTTTGTATGTTAAATACTGCTTTCTGCCTACTTGGATTTTGATTTATTTATAATTTTTTGATTGGCTGGATAGCTGTCAGTAGTTGATGGATGATTGACTGATGCTTGAGTAGATGAGTTTGTATGCATTCATGTGATCTTTTAAAGAAGAAATTTGGCTAAATAAATAGACTGTTATATCTAATTTGGTTGTGTATGGATTTAGATAAGTCACACTTGTATAACTGATGTATGGTTAAACCTGAGAGTTGGGAGTGGGGTTAGTCATTCTGCTTCACCATATTTGTGGGAACATAACTAACTAATGAAGCCTCATCAGTTAACTGTCTTTGGCTCATCAGGCTTTAACGACTGTTGCAGTAAATGCTTTTGATGAATGCTGAAGCCGCCTGTACGTGGACTGAAGTGATGGTAAAAGATTACATCAAGCAACTATCGATAAGTCATGGGATCAAGGGCAGCTCAGGTCATCCATAAAACCAAAAGAGAAGGAACCACCACCTGATGATGGCAACATTGAAGGAGTACCGAAGCACAAGTTCAGAAGTTAGGCGAAGGGAAATCCCTCAACTATAACCCTCTGGCTCTCTGCAAATAACCCATCTCCCAAAAATTGGCTTTTATAATTCCAAATGCTGGACGCATCCATTGGTAGTCTTTTAAATTTTAATATTTGGAAGATTTCAAAACTATTTTCTTGAAAATCCAAAATGCTAAACAGTAAAGTCATTCCTACAGATAGAAAGACAAGAAGAGTTTAGCAATGAAACAAAACCAATCTTGTGGAGGAACTGTTTGGAATTGTAGTGTGCCCTGACAGACTTTTGGAATTTGATGTGTACAATCAGTTTTTGGAGAATGATCTTTATTTTTATTCTTTTAATCAAATCAAGTTTGAATAAGACTTTGCTCAGAATAAAATTAAAATGGTGGCTCAAGTCTTGGCTTTAAGAAAGAGTAAAGTTGTAGCAGTGTTCTAGGACCTTAGCATTTGGGGAAGTGTGAATATGGATTTCCATTAAAGGATATTATCTATGCTCTGGATGTAATGTACATTTGCCAAATCTCTCCTCAAATCTAAAATTGATGAAATGTCTTTAGATCAACACAACCAAGGGTAGAAATAAGAGAAATTTCTATAAGAATGTAAAAAAAAAATACTGATGAAATGTTATTTATAGAAGTTAAAAAGTTCATTCATGCTTCCTAACATCTTAGTAGCAATATGACTAACAGATGAACCTTTCAATGATCTCTCTCATGCTGGTTAGTCCTGTGGAGGATTGTCTTGTGGGTGTTTCTAGTTTTGGAGATGTATGTGGCTTGAGCTGGTATTAAACAGGAGACCTGTACTGGCTAATGTTCAGGATTGCAACCAAGAGAGTACTCGAGACAAAACCCTAATGATGTCAACATAAAAATTTCTGAAATTAAGTTCATAAGCTGGTTGCATTGCTACTAAAGCAGAGCTTAAACTTCTACAAATTTATATATAACATTAGTTTTTAAAAAGAACCTCAGCCTGTTGGTAATTCTGGACTTTCATACTGTCCTTCAAGCAGTGGTGCCACCTAGAAGAGACATTATTTAATGGAGAGGTAACTCAAGAAAAACATCTTGTTGAATGCAATCATTTGTCTAAGACTTTAGCTTAATCTATTACTTTATGTTGGAGCATGGAAATGAATGCACACAATTGTTTTATTTTTTTAAATTAAATTTGTTTTGAATAAAATATTTTAAAAAAATGTGAAAATAAAGCGAAAACTTAATTGTGTTTAGCTTAGATATTAAAGAGAGAGCGCCATTGCAACTCGATGCAAAAGAGAAATGTCTGTCAGGGTGAATTTTAAAATTTATTTCAACACTACCAAAAACTAATGCTGGCATTTTATTCTATTCATTTGTTATTCAGTTGTTGGCAAACTACTTTTTTTCTCCTTATATCCAGCTGTGATGAATTCATAATTGAGAGCACTACTGTTCGAATTAGAAAGTTTGCTTCTGTCCTAATTCAGAAGCCTCACGGTTCCTCTACTACTTCCAAAGTGGTATTGTATTAGAAGACCATAGCTTCGGAGTCTGGTGTTTTTAAAAAATTTTGTTTTATTTTATGATTGAACATTAAACTTCTAAAGCTAATTTATTTTTCTACTCTCAAATAAATTCGTGTTGTCCGGAACGGATGCTAAGCTGATTTGCTTATTCAGATAATTAGAATAAAGGTCAATTGGACACAATGGTGCCACATTACTTACATTGCATCATTTTATTTCTCTGAAGTCCTTCAGACCTAAAAGTAACTGCATATTGTGTATAAAAGTTGACTGAAATCCCGGGCTCTGTTTAACTTGAAGTCTGATAACTGAAGATTTCAAGTTGTGCACCGTGTCCGACAGTCAACAGCCCCCCCCCAAGCTGTTGTTCAGTGAAGACTTCCAGGCTAAAGTTTGTGACCAAGCGACAGCACAGTGTAGATTTCGAACTAATGAGTCACCCCCAACAATTGGAGCGTGTCACAAACTAAGACTTTGACCAATGACTTATCTTGAATCGGTTCAGTTGTTTGACTAGATACAAATTAATGTCTGTAAAAAAAAAAAAAAAATCCCATTGATCTGGAATGTCAAGAGGGGACCTAGCATCTGTTATAACATTAAACACATACTTGCTTAGTGCCCCTTACCAGCTAAGCATACACGTTTTTTTGTTTTAAATTGATTTTATAAAGAAATACTTAATATGAAAGATGTGCTTCCATTAGTGACTACATATCCACAACTTTGAAATTTCTGTTTTTTTAAATTGCGTATATTAAGACACGTACAGAAGAAACCTGAACATTGTGGTAGTGGGGGGTTCCTTTAACTCTTTCCCTGCCAAGGTTTTCAGCATCATTTCCATTAACAGGTTTGGAATTCCCTCAAGGCATTTTCCAATGCTTAAATGAACAATATCTGATGCTACTGACCAGCCAGCCAAGTGTCACAAAAACTCTTAGATCGGTGATCTCTGACTCTGGAAATTAGTGGGATGTGGTCATTGATCGGAGATCTCTGACTTTGGCAGGGAAAGAGCTAATGATTAAAGAAATTGAAAGCTGTTAGCGAGCCTGAGAATTATTATACTGACAACAGCTTTGCTATAAAGGCTTTCTGTTGTCGTTATAATTTAAATCAGCTCTGTAACCAAACATGGGCTTCAAATGCATCACTGACTAAATTTAAATGCAATTTACATATATTGAATGAGCCCAGGTAGAAAATAAAATTCCAATTAGATAATAAAAATCTCTGAAAGATACAAGTTCTATTTTAATGCCTGCTGAACTCAAATTTGTATATTTTAAAAACGTTTTTGTTTTTAAAATCATAGCCTGTCAAATGTCAGCATTTATGACTTTACTATTTAAAATAGTCTGAAGGAGATAAGAATATTGGAATTTGACATATATTTCATTCCGCTTGTGAAGAAAGAAAAAAATCAGAGCTATATAAAGCAATGTATTCCTTTGTCGAATGCTCAGTATAGCAAGTATTTGGTGAGACCAGCTCAGGACTGCCACATCATCTGTGCATGCTTGAAATGATGTTTTATCACCCCTTATGGTATTGCTTGCCACTCCTGGATCAAATCCACATAGATTCTTTTGCAGGGAATTCCTGAACCTTACACATCCATAAACATATTCAATAGGTGAAAAATCTCTGGAAACATGGCTGGCCATTCTATTGTGGTGGTGTTGGCAATCTTCATCCTCTCCTGATACTAATTGATGATGAAGAGATAGGACTGTTGGTCACAATTTCATCCAGCATTGAGATGAAAATTGCACAAAGGGAGACCAACATTTAGCTGTCTCACATGTAGCCTAGCATGAAGGTGAAAATGGTTCGTTTGGACAGCGAATCATTTTGATTGTCAGCAGTGTTGATGGATCTTGGTAACAGCATTTCACAAGGCCATTTCTCTGTGTGAGCATCTCTATAAAGGGGCAACCTCTGGGAGTCTGCCATCTAAGTCAATGATCTGGCAGACTGGACTGGCTACACAGCGTTGCAATTTTCAGCCATGTCGACCTATTTCCAACAGCTTATTTACTGCATGTCTAGTCACATGACGTATGGATTATCGTTGCAGATTTTACTGCACGACTGGTAAAAATAAAACAGTTTACATCCATAAACAAGCATGTCATTTTGAAATTCTCTTTTCAACCAGTCATGTGGCTTTATTTTTTTGTTTTAGATGGTGGGGAAAGTGTTGTCAGGGCAGATTTTTCATGTTTTGTGTTAGAATTCAGACCTATGAGTCAACATCACCTGACAGTAGGTTACAGATTTTATTCTGTCACTGGAAGCATAACTATCCAGAAACGAAGATGTGGCATTTTACAAAAACGTTTTGATGAATGATGAATGAATGACTTCATTTGTCCTTGAAAAACATTTTTATAAAGTTCTCAAAAAATAAGCTTTGGCTGCTGCGTGAGCAGAACCCCAAAACGCCTCTTTATGATAATTCTGTGTCTGGAGAACTTGTCTTCGGGAGAAAATTTTGCTGGATGGGCACAACGTGAAACTTCACCATTTGGGCCGGTTTTCTGGAATTCAGGAGAAATTATTTTAAGTTGTGATACGGTGCATCTATATTAGTGGGAATCATTAACAGATCTCAGTAAATGGAGAGACTCTTGGGACCACAATAAATAAAACCTAGCAATCAAAACATGAAGAATGATTAGAATTAATTTACCATAACTTTCATATAAGACACACAGGGATACTGATGGGATTTTGAATGGCACGTGAAAGATAATGAATTCTTTTGGTTGCCTACAGTTTCCAGCACTAAGAGACAATTACAAATTGGCAAAGCATCAGGATAGCTCAATATACGAACATTTATTCTAGTAACAATTGTAACTGGGATCAGTTCCTATTAGATAAATGTTGAAGTCTGGATCCACTAGCTAAGACATATGAAGTTAAAGGTTTTTCGTGTGAATTTAAAGAAAAAAAATATGATAAAGCGAGCACATTATAGCATAGAATCTTTAAACTTTACCATAAACTTCATGTGAGCCCCTTAAACATATTACCAAATAAATAATATCCTACAGCTTGTTGACACTATTTTCCACAGAATTGGGTACCATTTACCCGAATAATCAGTTGAAGTGAAGAGAGCCTTATTAAATATTTTAAGGATTTCAACTACATTTTTTTCCAATTCATCTTTACACCAAAGCTGAAAAACGTTTCATGTAGGTCTGGCTTCTCCACCACACATATATACATATATATATATGAGCAAGCCACCTTAACCACAACACCTGTACCACGTGTGACCCGCCGTCCTAGATACCAGAACAGTTAATTCTTCCAGGTGTTCTAAGTTAATTGTAAAGCATAAAACTTATTTATAGAAAACAATGATTATCACTGCAAAAATACATCAGTGGACACTTGTGGATGGCAGCATACACAGGTAGGTAGGTAGGTATAAGGTTAAAAACTATAGCTCCATTACTTTCAATCTAAATCCAGTGATGGGACTGCTCCTTCATCAACAAGGGATCTCGTGAACAGTCCATGGGCCACCTTAATGGCCGCCATCCACCCACCTGTTCCATTCTTAGCATTCACAAATTTTTAAAAAGGGGAAAGATACCTTCAGAGTATAAACCCGTTCTCCGGCTTTGTTGAGGTAGAACATCAGATACATCTCTCCTGGCCAGCCACTAGCGCCGCGTGCGCCGGATGTCACCACGTGACCGAAAATCTCCCCCCCCGCCGCTTCCGTCATGCGCCTGGCCGTCTCTGGTGGTTGACAGGCAAACGTGACGATGGCGGAGGAGCTTCAGGACGTGATACGGCGGCTGTTGGTGCCCGAGAACGCGGTCATCCAAGAGGTAGCATCGGTTCGTCTGTCTGGGGGGTGAATGGGGGAGTCCCGGTGGAGGTTACCACCACCGTCGGGTGGGTGTCGTGGGCGCGACCACGTGTCGCTCAGTTACAGCAGCCGCCGACCCTCGTAGCAGCAGGGGACCCGAGGGGGGGGGGCTGTCCCCTCCCCGTCCCCGTCCCCCCCGTCCGGGGGAGCGGACGCGTCATTCGTGGCCATAATCAATAAACAATCCGTGTATTGATTGATGATGATGTAATCGATGTGACGATACACCTTCTGGTGATGTGGGGGCGTTCAGATGAGACCCGGCTGAGATAGCCTCGCCGGGACCGACCCCCCCCCAGTTATTGCCCGGGTGGATACGCTCCCGCAGGGGCTGGGCTGGCTGCGTAGGGGTTTGGTGTTCGAGTGATGACGTCACGGCGAGCCGGTGATGATGGCGTCCTTCGGTCGGTGTCAGGTCTGGCATTTTTTGATCTCGTGCTGCTGACATCTCTGAATGGAGACCGAGCTGGCATCATCATCATCATCATCTTCATCATCATCTTCTTCATCATCATCATCATCATCACCATCATCTTCACCATCATCTTCACCATCATCATCATCACCATCATCATCATCTTCATCATCATCATCATCATCACCATCATCTTCACCACCATCATCATCATCACCATCATCTCATCACCATCATCATCATCATCACCATCATCTTCATCATCATCATCATCATCACCATCATCATTATCACCATCATCTTCATCATCATCATCATCTTTGAGAATGAAGCCAGTTCCAGTAGCTCCCAGTGTAGGGGGAGGGCTACACACACACATACACACCCTGCTGTCGTAAATCTCTCATCATGGGGTTAGCTGGAATACCTGCGGGCATCATCAGATGTCTCTCTCAGTGATGCTCTGCTGTACCAGCCAGCAGTACCTGTGTCAAATTATCTGCATGGAGTACATTCAGATTAATACAGAAATTGGGTTCCTATATTTACTCACACTGCAAACCTGATCCCTGCAAACATCACGACAAATAATTACATATTTCTATTATTATTTCATCTTTTTAAATAATAAAACCATTTTATTTTCAGTTAGTGTACTGTCTAAGAAGGGGCAGGAAATCTGTGTATGGGAAATCAAAATAATATACTGGGTGGAAATTTTAGTGTTTTCTTTTGTAAGTAACTTTAAAAAAACAGTTAATTATTTGCCTCTGGTATCAATGCATGTTCAGTTAGGAATTTTTCCAAGTAACACTAAACAACAACACAGCGAATTCAAGAAGATTATCCCATAGTACATGGAGAAGAAATTATGGTTGGTTTTCTTTATAATGTTTAATCTTATTTGAGGCATGGCCCATTGCATCCTTGAAGCTCCTCCTCATATTTTAATTTCAATAATTGTTTTTTTAAACATCTTATCACAATCTTCACCAATAGCAATAAAAAAGCTGAAATAGTTAATTACTTAAGGGAACCATTTTGTTGTTTAGATTTTTATTGACATTTTTTGCGGGTTAAGCTTCAGTTCCATTGTTGGTGAACAAAATCCTCAAGAAACCATTAACACACCTGAATGTACTTGAATTTCTAAATAAACCAGAATCCATTAGATGGCAGTCTGAAATATTAGTTCTCTAATGAGAATTTTACTGTTTTATTAAGTATTTGAAGTGTAGATAGGTTTCTTACTATTTTGGAAAAGTTCAGAAATTATTTGCAAGGTAAAATTCTAGGTAAACTAAAAGAGGTGGAAATGTTAGTTACTAGAGTTATGACATTGCAAAGGTTTACTTTTTAAAATTCCCAGTGTAGTTCAGTTCTTGTTTTTGAACCAGGCTTGTTTAAAGGAAGTTTTTTGTAATATTAGAATTATTATTTTAGATGTTTAAAAAAAAAAATTTGAGAATTGCAAGTGGAATTTTTGAAAACTGAGCTGTGTTGAGCAGCTGGTTTTCTGCAAAGAAAACTGTCTCCCATATTGAACCCTTGCTTAATATGAAGATGGGCTGTGCTTCAGTCTAGTGGTGGACCACTGGGGTGGATTGTCTGAGTTTGAAGCTCATGGCTCAGTTTGTCGTGTTCCTGGTATGGTTTCTTCTCACTCCTCTTCACCAGCTGGTCATGTGAGATTCTAGTAGGCCTTCCTGCAGCAGGCTTTTGCTAATCATTGCATGCTGCTGCTCTCCGCCTGACTGAAAGTAGGTGTGGGGTTTCTCTGGTGGTTGCTTTATGCACGACAAAAGCAAATATTTTAGGAAACGTATCAATAACTTATGATTGAGTGTGGATGCCAGATAAGGTTGCTCGAGAGGTTTTTCCATAATTTTATTATTCAGATGGTTTAATCTTTTATTGAGACTCTAAAATGTAAACTCTGAAATGTCAAAACCCTGCTAGACAACTAAACAGCTTACATTGTTTATGCAGCTATGAGCAAACATAAAGGATACTTACATTGGACCCTATTATTGGGATAGGTAATTCAGGGTCACTTGATGGCTGCTGTTGAATTGTGTGTGTGTGTACATATCCATGTCTGATGGCAATTCTGATACTTCCAGGCTACTCAGCAGCTGAAGGAATTGTTCAGAGACAAGGCTGTGGTTCCTTTGCTTTGCCAGGTATTAGGATCTTCCCAGAATGCTCAGGTAGGTACAGTTGAAACTAAGATCTTCAGGTAAAAGTAGGCCAGGATGCTTGCCCTAGCCTGGTGGCAATGAGTGATTGTTGCTAAAAGCACGGCTAAACCACTGAGCTGCTTGGAACAAAACTTTATTTTTATGTTGTAAAAAAACTTATAAGATCTGTATTTTATTCTAATGTCTGGCTAAGTAGAATGTTGAGCAAGAAATGATATTTGCCTTGTTTGACTCAGCGGGGTAGAAGATTCTCAATAGCTGACTCCTGATTTCAGTCTGCCCACCAATTTAGGGCTCAGCTTTTCCCTGGGAAACAGTGCAACAATGCTTCAAACCTCTAAAAAACTAAGGGAACAAACACTATGGAGTGGATAAAATGGTTTGTTAGATTCTCTGCTAACATCTAAAAATAATGATCTTAACTTTGACTTTTTGGAGGATGGTGAGAGTGGAAGTAAAGTGAGATTTTTGACCACTGCACAGCTCCAAGTAGTGTTTTTCAGGGAGCTTTCTAGAATTTAAAAGGCTTAATCTTTTCTTATGAAGGACTTTTGCTGAGTGGGTGGTGAATTCAAATCATGGAGAATGTGTGGAATTACACAAAGGAAATATGAACTTTCTTCTGTGGTTCTGTTATCTGATGAGTTCTGTATATTTATGTTGGTATTTTAAGCAAGAAAATGACACTAGTTGTCTAAGAATAACACTTGACTGCTGTATATAGTAAGTAAAATTACTTTTGAAATTGAGGGATCTAGTCTAAGAGACTATGATCTATTAATGAGTGAAAAATGTTTGGTTGGAATGGAGACTATCACTCAGTGTATGTAGCTGTTTTCAGTTTTGTAGAGGTTTCAAATCCACCTCTCTTGAAATGCTGTTCTATGGTGAATAATCTTGACATCTGAAACCAAACAAATTTGGTATGAAGATCATTCCTACCAAGATGTCTTCACAGTTTACTAGCCACAATATTTTATTATTGAGATCATCACATTTATTCTCTTGGCTTGGAGTGAGTTAAACACATGGAAATTGTGACACTATACTACACTACACTTGTGGTTAATTGTCTTTCTGCTTGTCCTACTTAACTCCACTTGCTGACGTTAGACTTGAAACAGTTTCGACCAGTGTATCTACTCTCTGGCATCCATACACTTTTGTTGATGTCCACTCATGAATGATATTGATATCAGTACACCCTTTTTACTTATTTTGATTTTTAATTTTTTAAATGTGAGTGGGCAGCACATAAGCGCAAGATGACTGGTCGTCTTCCCCCATTGACTGCGGTGACAGAGCAACAGCAGGATACAAGTTGATGCGAGACCCAACTTAGGTTTTCCAACAGCAGTGCATTGGCAGCCAGTGAGAGAATTTGTTAAGTAGTATTCATTATAACATTGGAGTGCATCAAATGTGACCATTACTTGCTAGTCACATGGCATGACATAACTCTAGTACAACTGGATGTTGAACATGAAATCATTGGAAATCAGATTTTTTTCCCACAAGAATCTCCAATAATAACATGATGTTTAAACCTTAGTTGAGCATAAGTAGCACTTGTTAAAACAACTAGTTCAAAGAATATGGGCACAAGTGTAAAAGTCTAGATGCATCCTGTTTTGATGCTTCCATGCAGATGATCCAAAACCTGAAACATATAGTGGATGTGCTATCTTTAAAACAGAAATAGGTTAGTTGTATACACTGTACAGTGCATGTTAATGAGCTGTTTGGTACTTTCATTTTTTGTTAATAGGTGGATTTAGATGGATATTTTTTGTTTTTCTTCAAGAATACAGATTATGAACCAAAGTAGAGAATGTATTAGAATCAGTTTTAACTCATGGATGCTTCTAACCCAGTGTGATGTCTAGTTTCACTCTCCATCTCCCGCCACCTTCACCTGACCTATGATCTTGAAAATAGTATTGTTGAACACACATTTGTCACTGACTTGACCATGAACTTGCCCACATTTACCATGTCTAAAGAAACTTGCTGGTTCCAGGTTCGACAGTATTCTGCAGTTCTGTTCAGGAGGAAAATTCAAAGAAAGCATCAATGGCGTCAACTTTCTGAAGAAGTCAGGCAAAAGTTAGTATCATATATTTTCTTTCGAGTTTAGCAAAATTAGTTCTATGTCAAAAAAAACTTTCCCATATCAGAAAACCATGAGTTATATATTTTGTCTATTATCCTGACTTGTCAGCATTTTCTTACTGAGTATCCCTACCAAATAACAGCTATGTTTAAAGTTAGCCAAACATTAATGTAATAAATAACTTTACATTAATATCAGATCTACCATTTGTTTATGATTTTATTTAGAAAAACACCCATAATCTGCTACTGCTCTGTTTCATTGAGCATTTTCTCACCTCTCAACAACATTAAATGTACTGGAGTGTGGTCCAAAATGTTCTTTACCCAAAATCTATGTATTTTAACAATTTTCGTATGTATCCATATAGACAACTTCTGATGTGTGAGCTTCATTTCCTTACAAAGCTGTTTTGATTTCGTGATGATCTTAGAAAAAATATATTTGATGATGTATTTGACATTTCCAATACCCATGGGAATACAGTAACATTTGTGGATCTTTGTGCATTGGCTGGCTGTTGTGTTAAAACATTTATTTTGGTTAAATTATTAAATTGTACTGGTAAGTAGGTACATATTGATTGCTTTGACAATCTCAATGTACATTTTGTGATGCTCCACTTCAGTTTACACGAAACTGGGTGTTTATAATTCCAGCAGCAGAACTTGGGATATTGTTTGTCGATGCTCCAGCTATAACTCTACTTTCTTGGTATTTTCAACTATGTTTGGCAGTGGCAACATGAAGGCAGACATCAGAAGGTTAATTTTATTTGGTGGGTGGGGGAGTAACCTGTCTGATTTCTTCTCTAAATTAAATAGCACTTTTGTGTATGTATGGTATTGAAAAAGTTTATAACTGCTAAAGTTGCCTGTAGCATTTAACATTTTTAAAAAGAAGAATTTTCTAAATATCTGCCATGTCTGCTGCTTGCTGTGAGCCTGATCAAAGGCTGCACATCCAGGAATTAGTGATTTGTTTGATCTTTCTGGATCAAACTGACACAGTAGTTGACAGGTAGATGGTTCCGGTTGCAGCCGAACAGAAGCTAAACACTAGTAAAGAGAGGGAGATTTTCTTTCTGTTTTTGGTATTACCACAACAACTGAGGAGTAACTGCTTGTTTGTTTGTTCCTTTCAGCATCCGTGAAAACATCATCCAGCTCTTTCTACAAGAAACCGAGTAAGTTGAGAGACTCAAACATTTCATTTTCTTCTTGAAAGTTGGAAACCCAGTAATATATTTGTAATCCTGGTTAGTCGTCTTCCCCCTGCTCTGCCTGCTCACCCACCCTCATTTCTGGGATTGATTCATGAATAAGGAGACTGGGATTCTTGAAGCTCTGATGATTGCTATCTTAGTTAGGAAGAACAAAAATTTCAGCCAAAAAAAAAGAGAGAATTTCCTTATTTGAGTCATTCAGGTGGAAAGTTTTCAAAACTTTGTCAGTCTCCAGCTCTCTTTGACGCATTTACGGCCAGGGTAGATTGCTATTAAAAATGGCCCCACCAGCCCCAATTACTTTGAAATCCAAAGACTAGAAATACAACTAAAACAAAGCCTGCAAAATGTAGACAGCAAGACTCCCAAACATTGGAAAGTGGGTTGGCCGAAAACCTCTTGGTGTTGCCAGGTGTTTTGGAATTGGCAGACTTGACTCATTTTTACTGCTGTGACGTCCTACATGCACATGCCATTGAGAAGTTGTCTGTGTCACTGGTGGATGTTTAAATTTATTTTGTGAACCATGGAACAGAAGATTTCAAAACAGCTAAACTCTGGGGAACAAAAAGAGGAGGAACCACCAGTATCATGGAAAGGTAAACAGTACCACACTGAAAGCAGTGCTGCTCCCAGCATGGAAAACATCCTGGCCAACCTGCAGTTAAAAGTCTGTTACTTACAGCAATCAAATCAGCTGTCAGTCATGTGGCCGAGAGAGGAAATCTGGCATCAAGCTCTTCTATATTCTAAATAAATTTACCGCATCCTGCAGTGGTACATCTGGTTGCTTGGCCTGTTCCAAGAATCATTAATTATGTTTTATTTGACCTTTGAACCAGTGCCAGGGATATCAAAGAATGCACTGATATCGACATACTCTTAGCTAAAAGCAAAATTATTTCAGTCCCCTGTCCAGGCACAGATGGCTGCAGCTTGTCTCTCTCTTTGAGCTTCATGACCAGGCTGGTGGACCACACTGTGCTTCATATCCAGCCTGAGTTGATCTTGGTTCCCATCTCAGAAACTGCCTCAGCCAACAATGAAATTGATTCTTCAAAGAGAGTAGAAGATTAATTTGGGCATTTCCCACTGACTTTAGTAAAACCTGAACTAATGTTTCATCATCATCATTTGATGGTGATGGAGAGCTTGCCAAAATGTAGCTTCTGTAGTCCAGTTGTTTCTAATAAGGATGGAAAATGTCTGAATAAACCTACTGCTTGCAAGCAACACACCAATCAATTTCCCACTCTTATCATTCTTCAATAATGGATTGCTAAACTTTTTTTCATCTAGTAAATCTCAGCTTTTTCTAAAAGTATGTCTTTTACATAAAGATTCTGAGATTGTCTTGCATGCTCCAAAAGTGATCTAACCACCAATTAAAAAAAGAAATTTAACTCATTGACTCTTGGTGTCGCCTTTATGCATCACCATTTCATGTTGTTTGTTCCTGACTCGCTTAAATGCATTTGTGTTCCACGTAAAAGCGAAGAAAATTAGTTACAGTGGCTATGATTATTTTTATGACTATGTTATAGTCTGGAATTTCCCCCTTCCAGGGGTCAATGAGTTAGAGAAACTAGACCATTCTTGCTATTTTTTAAGCTTTTAATTAAAATGTGGCCACTGTATTGTGGAAGACAGTAGATTCCAAACTTAAGGTGAAATGAAAATTTGTTTACTAGAGTTTGACAACAGTAGCCTTGTGCCCTGATTTTTATCCTGTCTGTGTGTGTGTGCTTATCATTGACAGGATGACTGTAAAAAACTCCATTGCTCAAGTGATTGCTACAATTGGGAAGCATGAACTCCCATGCAATGGCTGGCCTCACCTATTCAACTTCTTAGTCAACTATGTGCAGAGCCATAACCCAATGGAAAGAGAGGTGCGTTTATGTGCACGAGCATGAGGATATCATTGTTATCTTAGGTTATGAGGTAGGTTGTTTGCAACGTGTATGAAGTGTCACCTTTGTGTTGGATATTGGCATCCAGCTGCTTTGACCTAGCATCAAGGATTTTATGAAGGTAAATTCCGCACATTGTCTGAGAAATACCACTTCCTACCAAGTAACTGACTGTTTGCTACAAATTTTTAACTGGTGGCCCAATGTATTTCTAGTGCTTTTAATTAAAGCAAAAAATTGGGAAGCATTGACCCTTTCTTTCTCTGAAAAGATTACAAAGACTCCAAAACACCCGACTGTGTGGTTATAGTTTTCTGAGGTGCTCTAATCTTTCATAACTTTGTGGTATTTGAAGACTGACTAACAATTTATAACTAACTAGTAATTCCCTAATACCATATTATTTCTGATGGATGGGCTGCTATGAGAAGGTTAAAAAAAATAGGTGACTGCTTTTGTACAAGTTGACTTTACTGGTGTTTTACCTTGTTTTTTTAGTTCAGTTATTACCAGGAGACAGCAGGAAGCATTAAGACTTCTGCAAGGGGCCCTCAGGGAAGGGAACTGGCCATCAACACAATTGAGGCCCTCATGACTAACTGCTAATTTATTAACAACAATGCTATTATTAAAAATATGTATTTCGTGTTATCCAATCTTGCCAGAATTGTAATGTGACCCCTAGTAACAGTAGATATATGGAAATAATTGTTCTCTCTGTACCCCAAACCTCCAAGTGTTTTTTTAGCATTTCTATTTGGTTTCCTCTTTAATGTAGAATTGGTAGATGTAGTATTTTAAATTGTTCAGTGTATTTTAAATGCTTAAGACCATGAAATATTCTAGTAAATCAGTGTCCTTTCTCAGCTAATGACAGGATGTTCAAGATGTGGGTGAACCAGGGATTTATACAACGGAACTAATCATGTTTAATACTCTAGCTAATTCCTCCTAATATTCTCTTTGCTTTGTTTGCAGTTGATATGCACATTTATCTGTAGATCTTCCATTTTAGTGTCTCCTATATGATAATTTTATTTATCTCTCTCACCTTTTTGGATAATTTTGCTTTTAATTATTATTTTATATATTTATATTTGGTTGTCACTCAAGAATTCTGTGAAATGATATTTTTTTTTTTTTTGGTAGGGCAATATTTATCTGGAAATGTTTTCTGAACTCTTGTTATTTAAAATGGCTAAACTTGTGAAAGCTTTGCCTAGACAGTGAATTGCGTGTTCAGGAACATTAAGATAAATCACCTCTTGATTTTCACAACAAATGACCAGTGATTCAGATATCCAAAACAATTTCAACTTGGCAGGAGGAGGATTAATCCCACCTCCCCATAGATGTGTTCTATTTGAATTGTCTTATATTATTTATAAAGATGGCTGGTGTTTTTTCTTTAGGCTGGACTCTTTATACTACGCAGACTGGCTTCTGTTGCTACGGAGCAGCTGAAACCCCATCTTGATGCAGTCTTCCAGCTGCTCTCTGAGACACTGAAGGAAGGCGAATCCTTGGTGGTTCTGTTCTACTCAATCATGTGAGTGTCTTGCAATTCCAAGGCAGAACAGCATTCAAATGGCTCCTGCAAACAACATCCCTAGTAAACAAGCAAATGATGTGGTATAAGAAACGCGATATGGGGTAACACGTTCATTTGTTGGAACAGCTAATAAAACTGTAAAAATGTACAAACCTTCATAAATTTTTTTAGAAAAACGCTATTTGAAACACGCAAGGCTGTCACTGTTAGTTTTATTAGTACCCCCCCTAAAACGGTTATTCAAGAAGTGAAGAAGCTGCCTATTCCTAACATTTGGATATTTGGTTATGCAGGGAAATCTGCTGATCAAAGACCATTATTATATGGCCATGATAAAGAATCAAGGATGCTGGTGTTTTTCCTGTTCATGTGGCCACGAACAGTTTTAAGAACAGAAATAGAAGCTTTGAATCAATGCAAAATAGGAAAAAGAAAATTTACAATAGCATAAAATTTAAAAAAAATAATTTCTTTTGTTTAATCGCATAAGATTCTGTTTCATTAGAAATTCTCTTATTTTAATCAGATTTAATTTGATGTGTATACATGGTAGTATGTTTGTTTTCTCTCTCAGGACTTTGTCTGAGTTGGTGATGATTATTGGAGATGACGAGATGGTAAGTATTATGACGACATGTTACCTAAAACAGCTTTGTCCTTTCTGGTTTTCTGAATAAAATTTCACCATTTTAACTGTAAAAGTGACATTCCAGGTTAAAATTAGGTGGAGTTGTGGTGCTGACTGGTTCTTCATCCTCTATACATAAATGTTTCCAGCTGTAACAGTTTGGAATTCTGCATCCCATATGAAGAGGCTTTAGATGTTATGTTTTGTGCCATCATCGCTGCTCTCAAGTGTACCCCCACTGATTGGTTATGGGAATCATTTCAAATGTTAAACAAATCAACTTCTCTAACAATTGCCAGAGTTGAACAACAATATTTTTGCACAAAGGATGAAACTTCTCGCAACAAATAAACTACTACTTCTTCTAGTTTGTTTCTAGTACATTGCTCATAGTGTAGATTTCTTCTCTCTTTTTTAAACCAATTAATGGGAATGAAAAACAATAAAAAATAGCTGCATAAACAGGGTTATACATCTGGTCTTACTAAGTACTTACTAAGGTCTGCTAGTAATGAATGTTCAAATGAAAGCTGTGGGAGGCAGATACCTCAGTGGCAGTGCTCTCTCGCCAGGCTTCGTTTGAGCACCTGCCCCTGCATGGCGTAGAGATTATAGTAAGTAAGTACACCTTGTTTGTTGAAGGAGGAAAGTGACTACTACTATTTTTTTTTAAAGAAATGTATCCAGAAAATGATACCTGTTGTGATAGACATCATACAGAAGAGAATGTTGGAGGACAATCAGGTGAGAGCCATAAGAACTACTGGCACTTTATTGTTAGAAGTCTTAGTTGTTGGACGGGGGCTGGGTTGCTAATAAGTTTAGAACTAATTACAGCTTTGTTCCTGTTACCATTCAGTAAACTTTTATTTTGTCTGGTAGGTCTAAAATGTTTTCTGTCTGCATTTTACCTTGAATGTGCAACAGTAATATTTCAGCATCCTTATCTCTGTCAAATGGGCCAGAATGATAAACGAGGGATTGCAGGTCCTGCTGGGACTGCCTCACTATTGTCTCAGTGGTTAGGAGGAAGCAGGGAGCTGTCACAACTTGTGCAACCTTCCCGCACCCCTCTGGAAAGAGAGATGTTTGACAGCACAACTGATTTACACAATTACTAATTAACAGCTCAGAGGTTTCTGATGTAAGCTCTAAGATTTCAGCACAACCTGTTAAAGATGACTTCTGGTATTAGTGGCTGCAGATAGAAGAAAAATGCTACTTTCCATGTACTCAAGATTTTTAATTGTTTTAATATTATCATCTATAGACAGTTGGTTAATGTCCACTTGGTCAAAAACACTCATTATTTTGAAAGCCTTTTATCAGGTCTCTCAATCATCAAAAACTAAGTAACTAATTTAAGTTTTATTAGTTTGGTATATGCTACATGTTTAAAGCCTAAAACCAGTCCAGTGAATGGCTACTGAATAACAACAAATAGCTCAATATTCTTTCTTAAATGTGGCTTCCCACCTGTATAGTGTATTCAGGGTGTGGACAAACAAAGGAGCTACATAATGGAACTGAAACACGTCTTTTTAATGTCAGTATTGCTATTAATTATTACTTCACATGTGGTTCATCTTTGATGAAGATTTTATAGCTTGAAAAACAAAATCTGCAAACATGTATCAGGGGTACATCATGATTCTTCTCAGTTATGTGCTAACCATACCTGACCGAAACCCTGCTTATCTGCTATGATTTTCAGATAATCATTGCTAGATTTCTAAAATCCCTATGAACAATTTCAAATTTAAAAAAAAAATTGTATGTATTATGGCAGAGCTTATGTATTGAACTCAGTGTGTTCTGATGTCAATAGTGGTCGCGGTAGCCTCATTTAAGCAGCAGCAGTTCAGGGGATTTTGTGTCTGTGTATTTTAAAATAGCTTCAGCAGTCTGGTGGATATTGCACGAGCGTATTTATCAGTCCTAGATTATCTTTATTGCCATGTTTGGAGGACAAGAAGATGATACTGTGTACTTGGAGTGACAGTTTTTGTTTATTTCTGTTAGGACTGGGCTTGTGAGTGTATGGAGGTTTTTGATGGCCTGCTGGAGTGTGAAGTGGCAATTGTGGTGCCTCATCTCAAGAGTCTTGTGGGGCTCTGTCTAAGCGTAAGTTAAATTCTGCTGCTGCATGGAGTCGAGCTAAGATTGAAGAAGCCTCATATTTGACAAGAAAATTGTCCAATTTTTTGATCTCTCATACTGATTTTCTTCTCTTGTAAGCATATCTGTTTTAATAATTAAGCTCCTCAGTCCATTTTTAATGACCCTGTTATATACGAAGGGGCCAACTTTTACAAACAAATCATTGTTATTATATATGAGATCTGTGCTTACAGTTATATGAAGAACTCACTTGCGAGTTTCCTCATTTTCATGCTATAAAAGATAGCAAAATAATAGTTTCTATGCCATAAGGCAGTTTCAAGCAAGATATAATTTGGGAATGAATCACAATGTTACACCAAAATACAAAAATGGGAAATAAATAATAATCAAGCTGACCTATGGCCTTACTAGTCCAACTTGTTATATTTGTGGAGCTATTTTCTTCAGAGGGTTGGCATATCTGTGTCTCTTAATGTTTTGTTGATGTAAAAGATCTTGCAAGATGACAAAATTAAATGGCTATGAGACTCATTGCATAAAGTCACATTTCTAAATGTGCAAAAAGTGATAGAAAACATGAACAGAAAATCTGTTTATTTCTTGTCTCTCTCTATGCTTGATTAGTGTGAACCTTTCAAATAGTTCTTTCCCAATTTTTGCAGCTAGAGATTACTGGACCTGTTAGTGTAGATGTATGCTAGTTGCAGACTCCCTGCTTTCAACAGCAGTGGATGCTACTTCACAGTTGTAAGAATATCTCTGTGAAACAATCTGGAAAATTAGCCAAGTTGGTGTCAACTTTGGTTAATCTTCTGTAAAAAAAAAAGCTCTTCTGATTAAAGGTGAGAGAATACCCAGAGAACAGACTAATAGTGGGTAGAGAGAGAAACTACAGTGACAAGTAACTTTGCTGATGGCTGGCTGAGATTCAGTCTCTATTTGATGCTGGTAGGGTTTATTTTAAAAAGGAGTTTCATTTCAGATCATGCAAAAGAGGAATTTGCAAGACCTGGTGCGAGTGAAGGCAATGTCGCTAATCAAAACTCTGACCAGTTTAAAGAAAAAGGTAAAACTTCTGGACAATAAGCCCATTCTTGCCTCCCTGTTCCCCTGAATTACAAAGATTAATTAGGGCCAACTGGGCTTATTATACATTAGAGAGAAAAAAAAAGTCTTACTTATTTACATGAAGTGGACACACAACATTCAGCTGCTGTGTTTTCTGTACTTATTAAATCCCAAATTAGTATTTAATGTGGAAGCTACTTTTTCGTAAATAAACAATTTTTTTTAAAAATTAAAGTTAATTAATTGGAGTTTGTCAGCTAATTTTGTAAATGAAGCATTCTGCCAACATGTATTGATTTTAATGCCAGAACTGAAAAACTAACTACCTGATGCTATAGTTTGATTGTTTCCCATTGCTTTATTAGTGGTAACAGAACTAATGTACTTGTGCTTGATGACCTTTCGCTGTTTTTGCCATCATCAAGATTTAGTCCTCAGAATGATGTTAACCTGTGGTAGGTATTTTGCAGTGGGACCCTTTAAAAAAATTTTTTTTTAATTTTAGAAGTGGCCTGAGCTGGTTTTCAACTTAAGTTTTGATGTAATTTTCTGACCAACACTTTAGCCCACTGGCACCTGATGAGAGAGTATAACTCCAGCTACTGTACCGTGAACTTGTCATGTGATGTTCCTTTCTAGCTGGTAAATGGGGCAATCCCTTTAAAAGCATAGTGCAGCAGGGTTAAGTCTGACTAGGATCTTATCATAAAGAATCATCTTGGTTATTCCTGTAGAGTGTACTGCTGAAGTATAAGAAGGCTGTGAAAGTCAAACTGTTTTCTTGTTCAGGCAGTTTTGAAGAAGAATGTCACCAATGAGCTTATCCACATCCTTTTTGAAGAAATGTGTGCTGAAACTGAAGACTTAGATGAAGCTTCAGATGAAGAGGATGAATCCGAAGTTCCTTCCAGCTATGCTGCTCAGGTTAGTTATATTATTATCTCTAGCATTCCACATGTTCCAAAAACACTGGTTTAGTGCACTGCATTGTAATCCTTTTGCCAAAGTCTTTAAATCTTCAAATAGGAAGTGTGGCTGCCTTATGCCTGGCTAAAGATTTTCAGTTTATAAATTTATTTGTGACATTATACCTATAAAAATGATCAGGAGAACTCTGAGAGTAGGTATGTAGCTATCCAGAGATATCTGGCCAAATACTTGAATCTACTACTACTGTTTTTCTTTTTCTTTTTCTTCTGTGGCTCTTGGCACACCCCCTGGTTACCTTGTTGACTGTTAGCCTAATTTCCCCCAATATCAGTGATGCTAGTTTATGAAGGACAGCGCAGATCACCCACATCTTAAACGTGAAAACTGTTGCAGTTCCCCCTGTATAAAGTGCCAAAGGCCAGCATTTTTAAAAACGAAAATAGGAAATTTTAGTAAAATATTGTTTTAACTTATTTCAAAAAGAGAGTCATTTGAGTAGAATATTCCGAGTCGGCCAGTTTTGTCGTCCCTTGTTTTGGCCCCTGTATTTTTGCTGTCTTCAGGTTGTTTAATAAATGGAGATTTTTTTCCCTTCTCAGGTCATCGATACTCTGGCGCTGCACTTGCCACCGGAAAAGGTCATTCCCAATTTGGTAAGTCAGTCATTGTTACTGACGGGTTGTCGGGTCAGCTGTACAGGATACAGACCCATGTTGGAGGCGGGTACAGTTTAACCTTGTTGTGGTAGAGCAGAATATTTTTTTTTTTTTTTTAAAAATTGCTAGTAATATTTTGTTGTTGTTGTCTTTCTGTTTAACAGAATCTAGTCAGAGGGACTTGCACAGACTGAGGCAGCTGAGGAGTCTCACTCAGAATTTGAAAGTGATAATTCTAAGACCCAAAGTCGATGTTCTCAGTTTTGTTAGAGTTGGGATAATGACCTTGAAAACTTCCGTTTTAGCTGGTTTTGGTGGAGAAGGCCCTGCAGAGCGAGGAGAAGTTCCGAAGAAAAGCAGCTTACACAGCTCTCGCGATGGTTGCTGAAGGCTGTTCGGATTATGTGGTCAACAAGTGAGTTTGTCCCGTTTTATTCAGTAAATGAAACTCCCGTGTTTAAGCAGAAGACTGTGTGTCTGGCGCTCGAGCGTGCGGCTTATAGCAGCTCTGCCAAAATGTCGGTCACCCACTGCTCAGGACGTGCAAAATCGTTTGGGTATTTGTTGTTGCCATCCTTGGAAGGACGACTGTCTAGATTGGCCATTTAATCTTATCTTTCCTACTTTTGTTTTGCTTTTAAACTGCAGCATGGGTGATATTGTATAATGATTTACATCTACATTTTTGACAAAATTGAATTTTGCCTTTCTCTCTTGACTGCAATTCGACAAAGTACGGAAAAAAAAAGCAAGTGCTTATTTGCTAAAAGGTGGAAAATTCACTTGTGCAGAACTTAATGATTTTGTGTAGGTATCCATGACATGAATTAAGTTTTAAAACTGGCATTATATTTAGAAAGATGTCCTTTATATTTTTAAAATTAATACAAGTTTTTCTTTGATAAAATTGATGATAATTGCTGACTTTTTCAACATGATGTACCACCTTTGTGATACTATCTGGATACCTTAATTCATCAACATGTAGATTTACTTGAAGGTGAGTCATATTTTTCTTTATGCATAATCTTTATCCTAGCATTAAATTGAGTGGGTTTACTGCACATGTTCCTCCACGGGTCTGTATGTTTATGTGCTTTTGTAGCCATCTGAACCCACTAGTGGACTGTGTGTGCCGAGGGATGGAGGACGGAGAGGTGTGTGTGAGGAATGCAGCCTTTTTTGCTCTTGGTCAGTTTGCGGAGTATTTGCAGGTAAGGTATACACTTTTATACTTGTGAAAGGCAATAAAGCTGAAACTGCAAGCCTTAATTTGGTACATTGGGCTTTTCCTTTTATGATTGCATCATCTTTAATGAGCTATAATATCCACTGGTCCAGGACCAGTTAGTGACGTTTGATGGGTCATTGAAATGAAGTGTATTAGAAGTACAAAAGACAACGATGGCCAGTACTTATTGGTTTGGTTACAGACATTACCGGCTGTTTAGCGATAATAATAAATATTTTGAATTACTTAAGTTCTCCCCTTTTGGATGTAAATTTTCAGGCTTTTGGTCACCATGTGGAGTGGATTGATCTTTTTGTGAGTGTCAGCAAGCTTTTCCCTTTGCAGTCTTCATGGTGGTCTCAGCTAAGACTCTGGTCTTTGGTGGCAGTGAAAGACAACAATTATGTTTAGTAGCTTCTGTTACTCATACCAAGTAACCTTCAGGTTTTGAGTGGGGGTAGTTCCTGTGTGATATGTGAGAAGAGAGAAACTTTTGAATATATATTATTATCAAGTTGCAAAGTAACATCAGCATGGGGATGGTACAGATGGTGCCAGTTTTTAGGAGGAGCTAGTGCAGAAAATAGGAGGGAAGGTGAAAACATGAGTTGATTAAGAAATCAACCTCATAAAATCTGTAGCGATGCAAGTACCAAAGAAAGCTGAAGGAACACAGGAAAGGGTTGGTTTAACATCGGCTAGTGATTGGACAGGACTGGCAGGTAATTAGCCGGTGCCATTTCTGGTCAGGCAGGCAGGCTTAGTTAGTTGGGATAACAGTTCCATGGGAAGACAGAAAAGAAGAGGCAGACAATGGGAAAAGAATAAAGTATGAAGACTTATGCTAGGAAATTAAGGTACACGGATGAAAAGTGGAGTAGGTGGCAGAGGAGTACTGGAAACCACAATATTTAATCAAAATATTGCCAAGGAAATGTGTTCATTAATGCACTGGTTAACGAAGGGACCCGACCGGTCACTACAAAGCAAGGCACATCAGTCCTTTGACATGGGAGGCAGAGCTCGACACCATCTGGAGAGGGGGACTGCAGAATGTCATGGATAATTCACCTTCAGCAGTAGACTTTGGTAAGTAAAATCCAGACCACAAAACCAACTGCATCATTTGTGAATGCTTCGGAATTCGTGGCAAAGGAAACTAAATGCAGATTTAATCTCGGCTGCACCATTTGTACAAGTAAGTATTGATGGTTTTCTGACAGTGAAATTGTCTCTGCAGGCCTACATTTTTTGGCCCAGTGCTCTACCTTAAAAAAAAAAACAAAAGCAAAGGGCTCATGGGTGGAGTTGGAACAGGATTTTTTTATGAAAGTTGGAATTTCAGCACTAATCAGTTGGATATCCATGATTGCTGGCAGGATAATGGCATTAAAACACTTTGAAGACATTTGACAGCTATAAATAAACTTAATATGCAAAACCTAAAACAAATTTTCAAGGACAGGCCTAACGTAAACTTGAAATTTAGTATTTTGTACAAGATCAGACAAATAATGCCAATACAAGTTAATATTGATACTTATGGCCAACACCATTACAAATGGTTTAATGGATTCCTAAGATGTACAATCTTCTGTTGGCTTTATGCTGCTTATTCATTGATGCTTCTGCTAGAAGAAAAGATTTTCCACACAAACTGTAAGGTCAGTGGCTTGAAAATATACCCATGGTTGAGTGGGTCCTCAAAATTCAGCTCCAGATGATCATGTTGGACATCAAGGATCCAAAATCAAAGTAGTTTGAAACTAAAATAGGCATTTGATCTTATAGATGTGGCAAAGATATTTTTTCTCACAATTAGTAAAACAAGTTACCCTTTTCGTCTCAATCTACCAGCCTGACAAGCCCTTGCTCCATTCTTCAGTAATGCCCTTACCAGTGTCTTAAGGGGACTGATGCAGCATTCTCTGAAATCTGATAAGAAAAAAACTCCAACAACATGGAAGTTACTAGGAATTGATGTAGCACAGAAACAACATTATTGAGATTACAAAACAAGTAATCAAGAGTTCAGATGACTGCTTTGGCCAAGAAACAGATGAGATTTTCAGAATGAATTGCTGAAATGGTCTTGTAAGATGTTTGGATCCACAGTGTATGATAGCAAATCAAGACAGTTTCATTGATAAAAGAAGAAACTCCTAGCAGGTGCAAAGAAAGTAAATGGAACCTAATGAGATTGATGTAACTGTTCTGTTCTGTTCATTTTTTTTTTTACTGGGCCCAGAATTTGATCTCTCATAAGGAACATTGTATTGATGAACTACTATACCATGGACATCTGTGACAATAATAATACTAATAAGTTCAGTGGTCTTTGAAAAGTAGTCCAACATATACTTTTTACATGGGCAGGCATCTGTTGAAAGGAAGTTCAGTGTTTATAAAGAAATTGTAGTGGAGAACCTACAAGAGCATTCTTTCATTTTCAGTTTTCACATGTTGCTAGTGCTTATTACATCATAGCCAGGATAAGTAGGTGTTGTGTATTTGAGGTGATTAAGTATAGTAGTAATATATGTGTGTGTGTGTTAAAAGTGTATAGACTGTGTTTGAGATTTTGAGGAGTGGCGGGTCTTTGCGGTTCACTTACAAACGGGATCTCTTACAGCCAGAAATTAGCAAACTGGCTCCAAACATACTGCCTTTGCTGTTCCGGACACTGCTGCAGACGCTGCAGGATAATTCTGAGAATGCTTCTGGTTTGACAAAGAGCTACTACGCTTTGGAAAGGATTTGTGAGAATCTCGGTGAGTTCAGCTTCTTTTAGCAAATCTGATCACTGCCTAGACAGCTTCACTGACTGGACTTTCAGTCAGTTTATGATAGTCCATAAAAAAACAAACTTGGCTGCTTCCGGCTTTTATGAGAAGTAATTTAAACACAAGGTGCAAAATAACTCTTTTTTTTTTTTTTTCCCAAAGAAATCTTGTAAAATTCTTGAGAAATTTAATACCTTTTTTCAGCTTCTCATTCACTCAGAAAGAGAAGAAAGAGGACAAAATGGGTCTCTGTATGCTTTTATATTTTACACAATAAAACATTTCAGATAATAGCGATGCACTTTGATATAAGATTGATATTACAAAACTTACAAAATTAATTTAAGCTTTTGAGAGTAAATAAATGCATTCCTAGTAAATGCACAGCCAATAGTGTTTAATTTTGTATATCTGGCTTATAAATAGGTAGGTAAGTTTCTTTTTCTTTTGATTTTATGCATAATTTTTGTAATTCGAATTTAGCTTTGTTTTTGTTTTCACTATTATAATTAAAGTGATTAACGAAAAGTTCTCTGTAAATGTTTCTTACAAAATAACAAAAAAAATTTTTTTTTCATCATTACAGCCAATAGTTTTTTGCATCTGTGGTGGTAATGTTGCGGTGAATGAGAACAGGTGAAAGTTTTTATGCTACACAAGATGGCTTAGTACTAGCATTTGATGGTTATCTGGGTTTGGAGCTTTTCTTTCTCTCTCTTTCTATATGCATACACGCACACATCGCTTTGAAGGAGTCTGCATTAAAGAGCGAAAATCATTTGCTTGTTGCAGGTGATGCCATTCTGCCATTTCTACCAAGCGTGATGGATCACCTGCTGTTGGTAGTGAAGGCTGCCGGGTCTCTACGGACGAAGGAGGTTGCGATTAGCGTGATAGGAGCTGCTGGTGAGCACTGAACATACTCTTAGATCGTAGTCTGTTCCGCTCATTGGCAGATTGAAGATTTCTTCTATGGCTAACTTCCCTTTTTATTTTCTTTCAAGATTAACCTTGTTAATAATTAACTTGACTCTTGAAACATGCCCCCTAATTGTTCAAGAAAATTCCTCATGCAGACTTTGCCCACAGTGACTCTCTTCTTAACTTCCAAAGATGAAAAAAGCTGTCTTTAAAGACTGGTAGTTTCTATCAGACTGTCATCATCCCAGATGTCCATCTGGACATTGTTTCTTTTTGCTCTTATGGTTTGCTGACTTGGCTGTTTGTGGTAATAATAATGACAATAAACAAACAATACTTTAAAAAACATTTCAGCCAATGCTGCTGGAGAAGGAATGCAGCCATACTTCCATACCCTGATCTCACACCTGAATGAAATCCTCCTCCTCACAGACGACAAATACCTTAGTATCCAGATTCAAGCCATAGGTGAGTTATCAGTATCCAGTGGAGAGAACTTTTGCATCTCCAGTATAGTTTTTCTTATGTTTACCTAGAGTTTTATGGGAGCCCTGATCAAAGTTTTCAAGACATAAGGACAGCAATTTGAATAGTTTAAAAGTATATTTAAAAATTCTGGTTGAAATGAAAGTAAACGGAGGAGACCATTAATTTACTTTTTGTTAAAATTCTTTATCAGACACCTTGGCAGTTCTTGCTCGAAAGAGCACCAGTGCAGAATTTTTGCCAATTGCAGACAACTGTATGCAGATGGGACTAAATTTGATTGACACTAAAGATGATCCAGATCTCCGACGGTGTGTGTAAGTATCTCCTGGATTGATGATATTGTAATTAAGATCTTTTCTACTTCATCTAATATATCTCTTTTTGTTTTTGTTTTGAAAGGTATGAACCAAATATGTTTTTCCAACTAGTTAATTAATGAAAACAGCAAATGAAAGGTCTCTGATGCCTTAATAAGAGATCTTTGCTTTAGTAGGTAGCTGTTCTTGAAAGCATTCTTATTGATAGTGATATTGTTTAAAGTAAAGCTTCAGATGACCATTAAAGGTACATTGTACTCTTTCATTCTCTTTGTTTCTAAATCCCTCATGGTTTGACAAACACAACTCTTAAAAACGTTCTCATTTGTAACTTTGAATTCAATTTTGGCAAATGGATGCTAATAAACAGATAATATTTTTTAGTAACTATATCAAGAATTTTAGTAAATTTAAACTTTTGATACTTTTGTGCAGCTGCATAGCTCTCTTATCATGAAGATCAAATAGTGCTGTATGGCATTCATATGATTTCCATTGCATAGCCATTGAAGCTTGGAAACTGGATCTGAGATTGTTCTCTGTCGTCTTGACAGGAAAGCTATGGTGCTGCCCATATGTGATGGTTAATTGTATGAGACTTTTGCTTATTTGTTATGAAAAGCTACAGATAAATTAAACCTGTTTACTGACAGTTTATTGATCTTTTTAAGGTGATTGTAATCAACATGTCTTGTCTTCTCAGGTATGGACTGTTTGCTTCAGTAACTGCACTGTTGAAAGAAGAAATGGGCAAATATCTTTCTACTGTTATGAACCACATTCTGGACTCAGTCAGGTCGGATGAAGGTGTGCAGGTATGGACTCATCCAGATTTTGTCAGCTTAAAGTAAACCTTTGCACGTCAAGCATGCCGTTTCCGACTTTAGGTATTTATTTAGAACAACACTTTTCTCAGGTGTTGACATTTTTTTTCTCCTTTTCTTTAACTTTAACTTTTCACCATAAGAAAAAAAGCATGCTATGTAGATTGCCATCCTGTTTGGGAAGGGTGGAGTGATATTTGTAGCAGTCCACTGCTGGGATATTCTAGGCAAGAATTTAAACACATGAACACTGACAACAAAATAGGACATTTTGAAATGTATAGGGATACAGAAATTGTTATGAAGGCCACAAAGTTTTAACCAACTGCTAGTTGACTTACTGAATCCTTATTTAACTTTTGGCTTCCTTCATTTTGAGGAGACCACTTGTACAGTTTAGCTAATATTTAAGGAAATATAGAGCCATTTTTGTTGGTAAAAAGGAAAAAATAGTAAGAGAATTTATAAGATGCTACAGCAACAACTGAGATAATATGGACTCAGATGGGAATTTACCAAAAGTGTTAACTCAGAAAGGGGAAAACCCGTAAATTGATTGATAAGAATTTTTCTGTTTTCACTGCAGCTGAGAAACTCAAGTTGTCTTGGCAGCAGTGGGCTGCTGTATATAATAGACTGAGACTCCCAAGTTTTGCTGTTAATTATTATGCAGGTTCAGTTCAAGGAGGACATGGAAGAAGCAGTGCTGTGTGTGTTTAGCATGGATGATATTATGTCAGCTGAGGAAGAGGATTTAGGTGAAGAAGAGGAAAATGATGAAGAAAAAGTTGATTTGTAGGTATTTGTAAACAACCAGTATGGAGAATTCGTTTTATTGCACCGAGGAAAGAAATTTCTGGAAAATGAATCTGGATACATTTGAAGTGTCTTATTATGCAAGTTGTTCTTCATTTCTAAGGATATTAACTACCTCAACCAGGGCTTCACAGTTAATCATTTCTCTGTGAAGTTTGTGACAGAGTACAGTATTTGAAAAGAAAGCTGATTAAAATGTTGATTTTTTTTTTTTTTAAACTCTGTTTTCTACTTTTATAGTTGCCATTTTGAATGTAGAAAGAGTTCCAACTGGTATAATGTACTTAGGCTCTCCGTGACATTCTGCTGTTTTCTAGAGACTTAAAGTTTAGCTAAGCGGAGGACCCACTTGTGTTCATCTTTGATAGTTGTTAAGATGCTGCAGGGAACGAATGCCCATCTTGTATTGAGCAAACCCTGGCATTGATAGCACATCTTTAGACTGCATGTAACACTAGTGTTAGATATTTGGTATCTGTAGTGAAACAGGAAAGATTTGAATTTGTTTAAGAGAATGAGTTAAAAGTGCTAACTAGCAGACTGAAAATAAATGGTGTGAGAGGGGGGGGTGTACCGGTTTTGGACTGAAACTTTTCCTTTTATCAGTCAGAATAATTTTTTAAAGGGGAACATTTGTGACCTTAGACTGGTTAACAAACTTCAGTAGTGTGGGTGGGGTTCTTTCTCTACTTGACTCCAGCAGTGATGAGATTATATGTCATCATTTTTTACCTTTTAATGTCTTTAGCATCCAGGTGGAAAACTCATATGTGGATGAGAAGGCAGATGCTTGCAGCGTCTTGGGAGACCTGGCTGTTAACATAGGGTGAGGAGAGGTTTCTGCAATTGGAAAACTTTAGAATTGTTTTGAGATTAAGTTGCATTGAGTTTTCAATTGTTTTTTTTTTAAATAATCTGCAATTGTTAGTATTCCATCTCGTTGATAGTTTCCTCAGATATTTTTATTGAATCTCAGAGTTTAACGTTCTTTAATTTACAAAAAAACAAATATATTTGTCTTGTATACAGTGTAGATTGTTGGTGCTGGTCAGAAACGTTTACAAGTATGACTACATTTCAAATTGATCTGACTCCCAGGTTGACCTATATGCCTTACCTTGAGGAGAGCTACAAAGAAGTGATGCAACTGATGGAGTATCCAATAGCGAAAGTCCGAAAGAGTGCTGTCGTCACTCTTGGGCAGTTCTGTCAGAGTTTGTGTGACATTTATGGAGAAACAAAACTTCCAGAAGTTCAAACAGGTAAGCAGTTGTCATCGCATGCTGACAGGTCATTTTAGATGTTGCAGCTTTCAGTCATTAAGAGGACTTGATACCTTTTTTCTTTTTTGTTTCAGCTCTGACAAACCTCCTTGATAGTTTTCTTCCCAGCCTCTTGGATCTGATAAAGCAGGATGCAGACAGACTGACTGTAATGGCAGCTGTTGATGTTGTTGTCTCACTGCTGAACAAAGTTGGTCAGGCTATTCTCTGTAAAGATGGAATGATGGATGTCATATTAACCATTACTCGTGAACTATTTTCTCACAAGGTATGGAGGCTCGTCTGGATCCATGGTGGTTAGTTTTACAAACAGTGCACAATTGCATAGCTTAGCATGTGGTGCAGACATCACCTGATTGTACGCAAATTTGAGACATTTTCGTCAGAATGATTGGTTCAATGTAGTCTGATATAATCCAGGTTTTAACTGTCTTCAGGACACATCTGGCACCAGATTAAGGAGAGTTTGACCGTATTAACATTACTGAGTTTAACTCTGTCTTGTTCATCTTGCTAGGAAAAAGAGCATCCATCCTAAGATGTAGTTGGATGATATCCTGATCATTGTAGTATCAGTTTTTTTTTTTTTTTTTAAAAAAAATAGAAAGAGAATTGAGTTTTTTTTTGTTTTTTTTTTGCTCGCTCTAAAATAGTTAATCCCATTGCTAAAGCACATCAAACTCAAGACTTTTCTTCCCTTCATTCTCCACCCTTTTCTTAACTTTGTGTCATAGCAGATAGAAGACTTCATTTGTGCTGCAAGTTTTGAACTGAAAAATAACATTTTTCCCTGAAGAAAATGGCAATGGGTTGTGAGATTTGATGCAAACAAAACATTTTTGATGAAGGTGTAAACAAAGCATGTGTAGTAAATGTTTTACTGGGCCAAAACAGGGAAGGTATCCTAAATTTGTGGAGGAGTCTGCTGCATTATGAATTAGTGAAGTCATACATCCACATGGAATTTGACAAAATGGCGTCTGCAATCTTTTAAAAAAAATGACTTTTAAAAGCTTTTGTATGAACATCTGTGCACAGATTTTGAAGAAAACTATTCACTTTCACGTATATCTAACATTTTCAGTTAGTGAGGGAGCCTTACAGGGGATTACATATTTCTTAATGAGGAGTACATTAGGTTTGAATAATTATATGGCATTTCATTGTTTTTTTTTAATCATTTGTTTAAAGATGTAACAACCATTAAAGTTTTTATTATTTTGTTAGCTTTCTTGGACTTCATTTAAGAGCTACACCCATGTTTACCAGTGTCTTTGTCCAGTCAAGAAAATACCAGAATCTTAATCTATATGAAACAGGCAGGTTTCTGATTCCAGCTGTAGGAACGTATTTGCCTGTTCTGGTTTATTGTTCATAGCCACTTATGCAGAGGATGCATCTTAAAATGATGTTCGTATCTGGTGTTCTCTTGTAGACAGCATGTCAGGATGCAAATGATGATGAGGGTGATAACGACGATGATCAAGATGCCGAGTACGATGCCATGCTGATCGAATCGGCAGGTGAATTACTGCCAGCTGTGGCAAGAGTGGTCGGCGGCGAAGTCTTCATGCCTTATTTCAAAGCATTCATCCCAGACTTTATCAAAAGATTGGTGAGTTATTATTTTTTTCCTTCAGGCAAGTTGATTAGGAGTATAAAATGAGGCTAGGTTAACTAAAGTAGTTAGCCAAACTTTCAACCAGTCAGAACAATGTCACATTGCATTGCTGTCTATAGTGCCTCCAGGCTCATGAATATTAATGAGTTGTTTGTGCATATTGAACTACTTTTTCGGGACATTCTTCTGGATAAATTTGAATTTTGAAATAGTTTTTCAAACATTTATAATTATGGAGAGTTATTTGAAACAAACTGCAAATAATAATATTGGTTCTGGTATCGAAAGCCCAATGTCTGTTTTTAGTCACCACATAAACATCAGTGATCATCAAGTGATCCTGAGTCATTTGTGTTGTGTTGTGTTGAATCACCTACTTTAAAAAGCCAATCGTGTCAGTTTTATCTTTCTTTGACACTTTTTTTTTTGACTTTGAGATGTTATAGCATCTCAAATTCAGAAATTCTTCTCTTAATTTCATTTTTGATAGCATGAATTGATGTTCAGCTCTGTTTCAAGTTGTTTGACATTTGGGGTTCACAACTAGGCCAACATGGTCAGCTGTTCTCTGGTTGGATGATATGGTATGCACCTTTTTGAAGCTGCCATGGTAAATGGTGTACATCAGCAAAAGAAAGATGGGGAGAAATGTAAAAACAGCATTATCAGAGCTGGATTAACACACATTCCTCAATGTTAGTCCATCTAGCTTTACAGTCACGATTTACTTTCCAGGCTTTCTTTGTTGTCTGTAACGTATCCTTTGTATTACACCAGTTCCCAACACATTTCCTGCTGAAGCCATACTTTCTGTGGGCAGTCACATTACTACCATTTTCTTCAGCAAACTTAACAATGTAGATAAAATTTAATTGGTGAGCATGCGCTTGTTATTGATTGGATAATTTTGCATGCTTCATTGAGCGCATTAATGATTAATTGCTCATTCAATTGGCAAATGTTCTGAGCAGTAATTTCTGTAATTTTACAGTTTATTTCAGAAAATAAGTAATTAAAGATTTTTTTCATTAAAGCAATCTCACTGAATTTATCTGGTGATAATTTGAAGCCTGGCATTATCCCACCAACTCTTCAATTTATTACTTACAAATTTGTTAACATTGCATGTCATCTTATCTGCTACATTTTTACTTTTTAAAACTTTGGACAAATTTAAATACCTAACAGAATATGGTAGAGGGGATGACATACAACATTAGAAACTTGTGCTTAAATAGTAGCAGACTTGTGTTGTTTCTATTCAGTGATAATTAAGAAAACATTTCCACAGTCCAGATCTGCCAAGTGTCTCGACTGGCTACCTATTTGTCCTGATTTTTCATTATTGTTCTAATTTTATTTTACAAGTGATTGTCACCATTTTTAGACTGCTAGTATTCAGCTGTGATAAGGGTGTGACCATAGTGTTTACCTGTCCCATTGTTGCTGCCAGTACTCTGAGTCAGACCCCTTTCGCTAATTAACAGTCTGTTTATCAATTAGCAGTCATCACCATAACACAATAGGTAACTGTTTTTTGGTCAGCTACTCTGGTAAGCTTAACTCAAGTTGTCATAACCATGACAGCAAATGGCTTGGAGTAATTTAATGATAGGAAAACCATCAGTTCTCCTGCCAAAATGAAATGAGCCTTATTGTAAGTTTATAATTTCAAAGTACAGTCAAACCTCTGAAATTTGGATAGATCAGGACCTGGACCTTTCCGAATTTTGGAACAGAAATGCAGAAATGATGCACACATTGTATATAAGTAACCGGGGAAACTTGGAGTAAACGAAGAAAGTGAAGAATGTAGTATACAAGTACAGTAAACCCTAACTGAAATCACGTTAAAAATACAACAAGCAAAAGCAAAAAAAATTGCTTCGTAAATTACATTTGTGCTGAGATATAAATTTGTAACCATTATCACTCTTCACATGAACGACGCACCGCCATTATGCCCTCCTGTGATTTCTTCAGTATTCCAACCTCCTTATTTATTGTAAGAAGTTTCTGGCCACTGACTGACTTTGTGGCATCATCATTGGGAGGCATAATAAGGGGTGAAGGACAATTACTCAGGAGTGTGATGCTGCAAGGAGCTAGGATCAAAACTTACAAGATGGCCACCGGGTGAGCGCTGACAGCGCACAGACTCGTGAGTGGCAAGGTTCTGAACTACACCAGCATACTCCGAAACTCGCAAATACGAATTTCGCATTGAGACCACACCCATTCTGAATTTTAGTTTTCCAAACTTTAACTTTATATTCCAAATTTTAGAGGTATCACTATATATATATATATTTATTTAAAATTTTAACACATTGGGAAATTACTTAAAATACTGAGATAAACATATGAATGGTAATTATTCAAATTTGTTAATGGTATCAGCATCAAAAAATCTTATTTTTATGTTTGTTTATTTACTGACTGTTGACAATATTCTTATATCTAGAAACTATTAAATGACTAGAAAAAATATAATAAATAAAATTGAAAAGAATAAATGGTAAATGTAATTAAAACAAGTAAAGATGTACATGGCTTATGTAATATGATATTTACTGTATATATGTATTAGTCTGCTGTTTGTTGTTGGAAATTGAGTGTGAATAAGTTGATATAAATATTGCAAGTTTTAAATTTACAGTTTCTTAATTTTTATACAACAGTAGGGAATTTCTGCTTAAGTCTGATAGTCTAAAAAATGAAAGGTTCTGTTATCAGGACAGGAAACTAATATACCAAATGTATGTTTGTCAGAGTGACAGACGTGTACTTTAACTATATTAAATCTTTGGTATGCTCAGCTCTAAGGGAGGAAGTTATGTGTATGTTAGCTTAGTAACGTATGCTTGAACTGAATAAAATTACTAATATGTAAATAAATTCATTCAGACTGCAAGCACATGAATTTATTCAACAGAATGTATCTATGCTGTCCCGATTTTACAAAGTTGGGGTTTGACAGGTCTGCATTATGCTACCTTGATAACCAATCTCTGTGATGTCTTGCTGTTGGATCATGAACTTATGTGATGGACATCTTTTAACAGAACTATGGTATGGCATTGCATTTTGGGAAGATTTTTTCTAGTGGAGATTAGTGGAGAGAAATTTGGTTTCGCATTGCACATACTTCCACTTTAAAAGTTTGCTTATAAATATACAATTTCTTTTTTTATATAAGAAGTTTTTAGTGTGCTCCCCTCCATTTATTTTTTGTATATTTCGTTTTCAGAAAGGAACCAGTACAGTGGCAGATCGATCATTTTCTATTGGTGCTATGGCAGAAACACTACAAGCTTGTGGCAAGTCATCCATGGAACTGGTCAATCAGCTTTACCCGGTGTTTATGAAGATGATAAATGATCCAGATGAGGAAGTCAGAAATAATTCAGTTTTTGCACTTGGCATTCTCACTGCCAACTGTGTACCAACTTTACACAAGCATCCTTTGACTTAGCCTGTTACTATTGACATGTCTGTCTTGTGTTTGGAAGAATTTCAGAAGAAATATTAAATTATTATTATTTTTGTGCTTGTCAGTCCACTCCCTTTTTAAATATCCTGGAGCTTTCAAATCTCATAAAAATTGTTATTTCTGGACTCAGATGTTAGTTCCATGCGTTGTGGACAACTGCTTTGATGGTTGAGAGTTAATATAGCTGCATCCTATGTTCACCAACTAATATGTGTATCCATGTACATTCAGCAGTGCATTCGTTTTCCATATTTGAATCTCTCACTAATGTAATTGATGTCTAAACTTAAATAATGAATGAATGCTTTTTCTTTAATTGACTCATTGTAAAATAATGTTTTAGCATTTAAAAAAAAACTAACATTTTTTAGCAAATTTAAAAATTAATTATTAGATTGATTATTTTTTTTCTTTACATTACAAGAACATCAGGTATCTTTGGAGCACAGCCAGAGTTATTACTTAGTGTGTGTGTAAGGGTCTGTGACAGGTCTGGGTAGAGTTTGCTGGAAGAACTTGTCAAAAAAATGAGAGTACTCAGTTTTATAACATTACAGGCCCACAGTTGTGAAGATGAAATATTTTTCCCCTTTTACATTTATGTAGGTAAACACTATGGATATGCAAATGTGGGTATGGTTATGGTGGTTCTCTCGTAGCTTGGTTTAATTTGAATGATTCTTATATATTATGAAAGCAAGGTTTTGTTATAAAATTGACTGATATGGCGGGGTGTTGGTTCACCTTTTAATAATATAACACAAGGGGAATTACCCAGTCAGGTGATACAAGTCATCTTACCCTAAACTGTATCTGCCTTAGGCTAATTTCTAAGAAATAATGTGCTACATCTTGTGAGTTTTTGTCCTAAAATGTTATATTTAGTTTGGTAATACGGGTTAATAATAATAGGAAAGCTTGAACCACATTTTGGCTTACCATGAACTGGTGGTATTTTCATGGCTTAGTTTAATATGAACTCATACAGTTGGTGGGTAGAAAGATTTTTTCATTGGATCAGGGTTCAGGGTCTCATCAATCTAAATTCTAAAATTTGTAATTGATTTAGTTAAATTTTCAATATTTAGCTTTAATAATGGCCCCCCACTCTGAAGAGAGTCTGGTATAATAAATGTATGTTGCCTTTTTTGCTTATCTACTCACTTGTGCTCTGGTTTTTCCAGATGGAGAAGCACTGTCAAAATTCTGTTGATTTCTTAACTGTACTTCAAAGGGAATATCCCCGTATTTTCAATGTGCTGTTCAGCTTACTGCAACAAGAAACACACGACCTGGTCCGAGATAACATCTGTGCTGCTGCATGCAGGATGATAGAGGCTAGTCACGACAACATTCCTCTAGAACAGGTGAGTTGGCAAGATTATACCTTTTTCAGCAGCACTCCACACACGTTGAGAATGTATGGGATTGTCTAAAGTACAGGAACTGATTTGATCATTTTTATTTTGGTTCACTGCTTTACATCGCTGGTTGTGCGGGTGAGAGATATTTGCTATGGTAACTGATGACAGCCATTCACTTTTCAATGACATCTAGCAAATCATCTTAACGGCATCCTCCTAATTCAGACACACTTTTCTCTGCCACTGAAAAAAAGAATAATACACTCAATACATCAAGTTACTTTTTAAATTTAATTCTGTTTTGCTGTCCTTTAAAGTTATTTTTGTAATTTTATTTTTTTACCAGACATCTGTAGGTATTGTGTGTGTGAGTGTATATAGTAATTACTGTTTAATTACTTAAATAATGAACTAATCATCTTTTTTCCCTTCCTCTCTCTCTCTCTCAGATTCTTCCCATTGTTATTCAGTGTTTGCCACTGAAGCAGGACTTCGAAGAGAATGCCACGGTTTTCACAAGCTTGCTTGGTCTTTTTTCTAATGGCAACGTTCAGGTATACATCACCATAGAAACACGCTGCTGCATAAATTCTAGTCTCTTTAACATTCTCATTTCCAATTAAGCCTGGAACTCCTCTGAAATGAAAGAACAAAGACATAGCTTGCTTGCTTAGTCCTTGCAGATTAGGCTAGACCAGTGGTTCTCAACGTGGGGCGTACGGGCAATTCGATTTTCAGGGGGGGGGGGCAATTGAGTACGAATGAAGAGGTCTGGGTCCAAATTTTAGTGAAAAAGGTCTTTATTGTATAGTTATTACATAATCACTGCGCCATCGCTCTTCATGCACGTCACACAAAGTGCACAGGTCATGGAAGAACCTTATTTATTAAATTTGATTTAGAAAGGCGATTCAAAGGGCTTTTGCTAAGTTACCATTATAATAACTGTTTCCTCCGTTTTCTCTCAAAGGAGAGCATTTCCATTTTCTGAAAATTCAGAGCTCGTAAACAAAGAAGTTGTTTTGGTGTTTTCACGCAAGGTAATTGATACATATTTCTTTGGTTGCTCGTGAATATATTTGATTGTTTAGTATTATGATGATACGAGAAGATACATAAAGTGTCAGAGATGAAAACTTAATAGTCCAAATGCTAATATAATACAACAGTCTTGCCAAATTCATTGTGTATGTGTGTGTGCATATTTTTGTCAGACGATTATCGTCAATACATTCGTGTGTGATACAAATTTCTCACACATTTGTAAAAATCTGGTGTACCGCACTGTCTGTCCTTATATGCTGTATAAAACGAATCGGCATTGTTTTATTAATTATGTGTTAACTTCATTTCATTTATGTGTTTACTTAAACGTCTTAAATTCTGAAAGTGCATTTCACTTCTTAAGATTACTCATTTATTTCAGTCACAGCCCCTATGCATAAAATGAGTAGTGCAAGCAAAAAGAAAGTTCGTCAGTATTAGAGGAATTTTTGAAATTTGGTTTCATACCCGCTGCTCATGATGAAAGGTCACCTTTCTGTCTCTTATGCCAACAATGCTTGATCAATGAAACGAGGTCGTCTTGAGGCACATTTGAAGGCGAAACATAATGCATATGTAAATTCATGTTTGAATTACTTCAAATCTTTAAAGAATAAGATTGAAAAAAGATCAACAATAATAAAGTCTCTGTTCACTGCACAAACTGTTAGTATCAGTCGTACTCTTGAGGCAAGTTATGAAATTTCTTTACTCATTGCTAAATCTGAAAAAAATCATACTATAGGGGAGGATTTAATTAAACCATTAATATCTGCATTTCTTAAAACAGTTCTGGAAAAAGATGACAAAGATGTTAAAGCCATGCCACTCAGTAACGACACTGTTAGGAGAAGAATAGATGAAATGAGTGAAGATATTGAAACACAACTTGTTGAAAAGCTGAAATCAAGAAAATTCTCAGTACAAATGGATGAATCAACTGTGAGGCCTTATTGCTAACTTATGTAAGATATATTGATAAAGGTGAATTTGTTGAAGAAATGTTATTCTGCAAATCTTTAGATACCACCACTACCGCCACTGATATATACAATAAACTAAAATACTACTTAGATATCAATAATATACCAATGGAAAACATAACATCTTGTGCAGCTGATGGTGCTCCTGTTATGATGGGCAAGAAAAATGGCTGCTTAAAATTGATGAAAGATGAGAATCCGGAGATGCTTCTTGTGCACAGTGTTATTCATAGAGAGAACTTAGTGTTGAAAAATATTTCTCCTGTACTTAATGAGGTACTGAAATCAGTTATAAAATCTATGAATGCTATCAAAACTAATGCCAAATGTGAGCGTCTTTTTGAGAAATTTTGTGAAGATAACGATTCAGACTATGTGAGACTTTTACTTCACACTGAGGTACGGTGGCTTTCGTAAGGGAATTGTTTGAAAAGATTCATGGAACTGTTTGATGAACTTAGTGGCTTTCTAAGTGACAAGCCTGAAATGAAGCACCTGCTAACCGTTGATGGAAAAGCGTTTTTGAGTTATTTAACAGATATTTTCGAAAAACTGAATGTGTTGAATAAACAACTTCAAGGAACAAATAAAACACTTGTTGATGCAAAGGCGAAGATATTTGGCTTTATTCCATTTATCGAGTTATGCCAAAAAAATATTTCTGACAAAAATTTTGACCAATTTCATTGGCTAAAAAAATGTGAGCTGACTGAGGCTGCTGTGCTTGTCAGTGTGGATCATCTGAAAATATTGGCCTCTGATTTTAAAGAAAGATTTTCTGATTTAAAACAGATTAATTTTCCATCGTGGGTGATGCAGCCAGTGCTTGTGGATTTATCTGATGTTTCAGTGCAATACCAAGAAGAACTCTCGGAAATAAAAAATGATGAGTCAGTTAAAACTTTATTCAACATAAAAGGAGCGATGGCATGGCTGTGTGATGAGACAGAAACTAAATACCCAAATTCAACTAGCTTTGCAAGGAAACTGTTGTTACCGTTTCCATCTTCATATTTAGCTGAATGTGGCTTTAGCGTTGTAAATGATTTGCTACTGAAGAAAAGAAATTCACTGGATATCAGTAAACGAGGAGATTTGAGACTAAAGCTGACTAAATTAGTGCCTAATATAAAATCTCTTTGCAGCAGGCATGAAGCACAAGGGTCTCACTAACTTTATTCCGCTTTTCTTGAGGTGTGCTCAAATGGCATTTTGCATTTGATAGGAACCTATAATTTATTGTACAGTAATTAAAATGATCAAATAAGCTTCTATTCAAATACGTTTGTGTTCATAGTACATTTCAGTTTTCTTTTACATGTTTTAGATTTTTATTTGCTGTTTTTGTATGAGACAATCCACAAATATTTTCATAAATATAGAAATTTTCTCTCTCTCTTTATTACCTGTGAATTCTCTCTTATTATCATATGTATCATTATTAAAATCTAATACCACTTAGTATTTTTTCATACAATTTTTTCAGTAATTTCTTGCTCAAAACTTTAACTGTCTTTTGTTTATTTCATTTTTCATGGATGCCATGTTCTTTTGAAGCTTGTTTAAACCAAGGTATTGGCGTTTTAAGCTTCTTCAGCTGAAACGGAGTTAAGAATTATATATCACCACATGGGGGTATCAGGATTTTAGAGGTGATTAGGTGGGGCATGGCCCAATAAAGGTTGAGAACCACTGGGCTAGACAAAAGTTTTGATGCCCCTTAGCTTGTCGAGAAGTTCAGGCAGTTGGAATTGTTTAGGGATTCCCTACCCTTCCCATTCTTGGAACCAGTTTAATCCATCTTTGAAAGACTACTTGTTTAGATGTTTACCACTCAATCTAACCTTTAATCCCACCATTATGTATGGCTAAATCCATGTTTGCAAATGATGTCTTTAACCTTTTCAAAGCATTCAGAGCGAATGATTAATGTCAGACGCAGCCACGTTTTGTCATTTCTGAACATTGGCAGAAACATTATATTAGATTTTCTACCATTAAAAATATGACAGGAGATGTTTCAGATGTATTATTTCTTTCAATTGGTGTAAGTACGTAGATACTATTTTTAAGAAAATGGTAGATGTAAGCTAATAGTTTAATTTAAGTATGTTTTTTTTTTAAAATTTAAGCAACATGAGATTAAGGTAAATTAAATTGTGTCTTACTATGAAGATACTTTTTGATGTAATTTTAGCATCTTTTCATATCTCTTGTGCTGTGCTATACTTTGATCCACCCAGCACTTTAATGGTTCCTAAAATTCTCTTAATTAGAGTTAGTCTGAACTAATCACAGTACTAACTAATGAACCCAAATTTTTGTTAATCTTTTTCTGTCACCATCAAGGACATGTAGGATTATTTTAGTTTTATTACTAACAGGAGGTGGGAGAGGGTGTGAACTAACCAGCTGTAAGTAGCATGTTGCCAGTTTCTTTTCAGTCACAATGTGACTTGTTTCTGTTGTAGCTGATCAAGTTGCTGCCCAACTTACTCAAGGTAGTTGTGGAGGTGCTGGGAACCCAGCAGATCAATAAAGGTGAGCAGGAAATAAATGAAATTTGCACTGAAATCAACATTGACCCTCCAGTAGGCTGCTTGAAGGTGCTGCCCTTAAGCCTGCGTGCTTTTGATTTTTTCTAAGAATTTAAGTGTGATCTGTCATTCAAACCCAAAAATTCTAGAATCACAAGTGTTCATGAGAGATCCTCAGTCATAATCAACTTACTTTGAACCGTCAGTTACCTGCGTCTACACACACATTGTTTATGTGAAGTATTGGAAAGAACTGTAGGTGAGTTTGGCTTTAATGATTTCTGAAGAGCAAATAAAAATATTCGCATTTACATTAAAATCACTGTATCTAAAAATTCTCAATTATTTTTTAATTTAAATTAACTGATGCAGCAGAACAGAATTTCAAAAATTAGTCCTATAAATAAACTTACCTTCTGAATATATTGTAAATGCCTAATAATTCTGCATTGGATTCTTTTAACTAACATTTAAATGCATTTAGCTGCTTTTATTTCTCAGGTTCCTATAAATCGCTGTAGTAAAATGCTAAATGATTCTCTGTATATATGCATTTGTGTACCATATCCTTGGAGCATAAGCCTGCACTGCAGCGTAAGTCCACTTTTTTGGGGGGGGTTGTAATCAAGAAATTAGGGTAACGTATGAGCTCAGCCCCCTCTTCACTGCTTCAAGCAATTTTTTAATTTACATTACTTTAAACAGACCAGCAGGGATATGGCATCTCTTTGTCCAGTTATGATCTGTTTCATATGATAACACATACCAGACTATTTCTATAATGCAATCTCTAGTTTGCTATTTGTTTAACCCAAAGTATATCCTCTCCCAGACAATTAAAAGTTCTTTTCTCTAGTTTTTAAATTAGCAATCTTTTTGAGACCTGGTTTGATGATGTAAGAGTTTTTCAATCTGTACAGGAAAACAAAAAGTGTAAACTTACATTGATTTGGCTCTGAATCAAGAGTACAAATTTAATTGGAATTATGGGTAATTTTTAAGAAAATGTACAAATATATTAGCATGAAAGTGAACTTAATGATTGATTAATTCTTTAGTTTCTGACAAGCAGATCAATCGGTTTCAAACTGCTCATTTCTGATTTTACATGGCTGCTAATTTTTTAAAATCAAAAATCTTTGGTACATGTTTGTTTATAAAACGAATAGTTGATTGTAGCCATTCACTGACCTTTTCTAGATATGCCGTACAAAGTCTGATTGTGACCCTTACAATTAGCCAGGTGTAAATTATGCAAGAAATTGATTTGCTGACTTATCAAGAAAATGTCTCAGTTGCACCAGCTCACTCAACTGTCTATACAATTAGTTTGCTTGATTTAATTGTTAAAATTATGATTTTCTGAAAGTACTTACAATTTGGTGCATTATGTACATAAATGGCAAAAAATCTATCTTTGGACATACTTAATTTTGGGATTTAAAAGCCTCTGAGGAGGTCTTCTCATTCTTTTATTTTCAACAGAGACAGCTAAACTCTGACAGGTAATACTGCTGCTGCGATGGAAAGCTGAGCCACCTCAGTTTGTTTAAGTGTTCACTGAAGTTTGGGATGAGTAGGACTCGTCACCTCCATTCTGAGTATAGTTATTACAATAGCAGAGATAGTATCTATAGTCAGATCACAACACCTTGCTGCTGCTCTGTCAGCCAAGATATGCCTTCTAGAAACGTGCTGGACCAATCCCTGGACCAATCCCTGGACAGACAGCTGAGGTTCATCCAGCATCAACTTTCTGACATTACAAGTCTGAATCAGTAGTGTTTACCTGCTGAGCCAAGTCTGATTTATTTCTATTGCAGAACAAATATAGACTATCTGTGTCTTACAGAAGGATAATAGCAGAACGGCAAGTGGTTATCACATCCCAAAAGAACTGACTGAAGAGCATCAAGGGGGTTAATTGACAATTTTTATGAAAATGGAAATACTCCAATCTGGCTGTTTAATACTAAAATTCTGTCCACACAACCAAAGTTAAAAAAAAGCAGAAACTTGTTTGACATATTTTATTTCTTTTTTCTCCACAGATACAGAAGACATGCTGGTTCATTTCATGAGAAATGTCCACAGTGCTCACCCTGATGACCTGGCGAAAGTAAAGGTGCTGCTGTCTTCTGAACTTAGTGCTAAGCTCAACAGATATCTCTCTGTCTCCTAGTTATTGTCTCTACAATTGGTGCTTACTAGGGAAACGAGCTGCTCTGTTGCAGGGCAGGGAGAAGTGGCTGACTGGTGGGGGTCCCAGACGTTGCATTACCTAGCGGTGTTATGCCAGGTCCTGTGCAATCACACCCAGTCATGAGAACTGATATCCTTGCCCCAGCCTACTGTACATAATTTTGACTTTGTTGTTGCTTCAAGCATTTACTTTTCTTTTCTTTTTTTAGATCAATTTAGATTTATTTATTCAGAAGGCAATGAGATAATGCTGTTCAGGAATTCCTTTTTCATTTAAATTTAATAATAATATATATATATATATTTTTTAACTTGTGGTAGAACATCTGTCTTTGGTAATGCAACTGATTTCATTTTTAATCAACAGCTTGGGTATCTGGAATCCCTGCTGGCTGGCACGAAAAAACTCGCTGAGAATAACAAATTCCTATTTTTTCTTCTTTTCTGTAGTAGGCAGGTGGTGATGATCCAGGCCATGGGATGCGAGTAACTAATTGAGTAATGAAAATTGTGACAAACTATTGGTAAAATGTTTGAAATTTTTTATTTTCCCCACCAACCTCTCTCTCTGGATGGATGCTAAACAAGTAGGGAGGAGGCATAGACATAAACTCTCACTACCTCTCAAATTCTGCAGTACTTGTTCAGCTTCCTGAAAACTTGGTGAAGGGAGTAAGTCACCTCACACACCTGACTGACTAATCTTGTTGCCTAATTTGAATTGATGTAAATCTGTTTAAATGTTAGCCTTTTGTTGTAAAGAAAAATTTGGAAATTGTTTGACGAGAATGTCTTTTGAGTTGTATCATGGCAAGAATGTTGTTATAATGACATACTGATAATCATCATTGGGAGCATTTTATTTTAAGAGATGAAGAAGACAAAGATGATGCGTGAATCAAGTAGCAATGACTGTCATTGCACACATTGCTGATGTCGTTTGGAGTAGGAATCAGTATATTACTGTAAAGTTGGCACTTACACAGGGTTTCATAGTTAAAATAACTTACCATTTCTTCATTTTGGCATTAAGATGAAGGCGACACATTTAAGTCACAGCCAGACACACTAGAATTTCATTTGTGAGTAAGTTTTGATAACTTGTTTATTGGCTGAAAAATGAGATTAACAAAAATAAAGCCAAACAACATAATTAACTTTAATACAAATTTCAGACTTCATTAGTTCATCCTCAACAGTTAAAGCAGGCAACTGAAGGCAAGAGAGAAAGTTCCATAATTGTTTCAAGTGAGCTTGTTATAAGGAAAAATTGTATAAATAACGTTTTCCTTACTGTTAGGGACTGAACAGCATATGGCCAGTATAATCTTGATGTCATCTCCAGGTATTAATATTTTGATAAGATCTAGTTTCTTCGCAATATTTACTTCTGGATATACTAATTTTTCTTTTGCACCTTATTTAATCTTAACTGGAAACATCTGTACCCTTGACGTTTTCAAATAATCTAACTGAATGTATAACAGGGAAAGATGAAAGTGCAAGTTATTGCGAATTTCATGGGGCTCTAAATAAATAAATAAATAAACAGTTAATGATTGCAAATTTTCCCTGGTTCTACCATCACTGGAAAAAAACTCTTTTCTGATAATTATGAAGTGTCCAGTGATAGTTGGAACAGCCATTCATATTCCTTGGCCTTGAATTTTGCTTCACCATTTCTTCTTACAGTAGTTTGGTAACAAGTGGACTTACCTGCTTGTTACTCAACAGATTTTCTGGGGAGAGACTTGTTTGTTTGGTTTTTATGGACTGTAAAAGAAAATGTAGGCATGGCTTCAGTCTCTGACTTTTTGATTTTAAAAAATCTCTGGCTTGAACATCTACTCTAGAAAGTAGAGGCGAGTTCAGAATGTTTATTAGAGAGAATTCTGTCTGTGTCTCTTATTAACATTAGATTTTTTTAAGAGATATATTAGTAATTTTTTTTTTTTAGAATTGCATGTCTGGTGAAGTAACTTCTTGTTTTTCTGATAGTCATCCTTCCATGATGCAGTTTATTAATGGATTTCCTAACCTGAAGACTGTCTTGGTGTAGCTAAGAATTTAATGTTGTATACAGTAACGTTGTGGTAGAATTGTGTTGCTGAATTTGCTCAGACCCAAAAGATGCATAAAAAGCTAGACAAGCTAACAAACTAGAAATCTATCATTCTAATGGAACTGATGCTCTTGGAAGAATCTGATTTATATCTCTGTAATTGATAGCCCTTAAATCTAATTGAAAATCCTTCCAGTCACAGTAAGATAAAAGAACTTTCTTTTAGGGAAAGAGAAGAAAAATGTGGATTGCCACCCCCCCTTTTTTTTAAGGCAATATTCCATGGCTGAAAAGTGAAAGTGATGACTGGTACCTGTGGGGACACTTTAACCCACCCAAGAAGAAATTGTGTGGTGTGGAATATTGTTATGCCAGGTCCTGTGCGAGAACTGGACAGAAGGTGAGGGAAGGGGAATCTTTTCATTTTTTTCCCTGATCACTGTGTTATTGACAGTCTTTAGATTATTACTTGGATCTCACTAAATCTAAATGTGGATCCTAAAGTTGTCCACTCAGCTTTGTTTGACCTTGAAATTTGTGCTGATCCGAGATGTCGAGGACACTTTACGATCTGATAGTTGATTTGATCAGTCAGTTTCTAGAGTTTAACTTCTGAAAAAACAGACTTTATGATATCAAGATAAACAATTTCGAGCTTAAATGACTTTTTTGTTCTGCATTAGGTTTATGGAGGGAGCAGAAAATGAACTTTTAGTCTCTTCATATTGCATACTTATTTTGAAAGATTTCGTGGAATTAGTATTTTTAAGTTCTTTGATTATAGCTACAAATACCTGAACTTCATATGATCTAGCTAATTTTTCTGTAACCAATCAGTGAGTGACAGGTCTGTGGGTTCTGTTTACAAGAGCAAAATTAGCACTGAATAATGAGAGTTTAAAAATTGTTTCTACGTCTTTTACTTTAACTGGCATCAACATTTGAAAGTTCTTGGAAGTGACTTCATTTATTTACTAAATACAGGTGACACTACTCCTGAACTGCTGTATGAAAGGATGGCTAACAAAAATGATAAATAAGCAAACATAATTCACCTTTTAAATTGTTGGCATAATCTAATTACCATGCCCCTGGTGGCTTAGTGCAATATAATTTTTCTTTTTCATGTCCAAAGGGAAAGAACTCTTAAATATTAGAAAGAGATTTGCTTTTAAATGAGTAGCGATAATTAACATGACAGTATGGTAAAGGATGTAATAAATTATATTTCAAAGCTTTTTGTGTTTGTATCATTGTTTCTACTATTTTAGTCACCATGAGAAGAAACTGGAGTAGGCCATTCATGCCCTTGTAATTGGTATTTGTTCTGTGTGGTAAAGAGTAAGCTTGGTGTTCATAGAGAATTAATGCTTGTGGACTCTTGCTGCGCTCATGGTTTATAACTGCACAGGAAAACAGAGCTGAAGCAATTGTTCGTTCTCAATTTTTATTTTTGTTTTTCCAATTAAAAATAAGTCTCGAGTGTAGCTCAAATCAACGCCCTCTGAAATGAACCTTGCATAGCTTGCATCTGTGTTCAGTGATTAGTGCACTTCTCGCTGAGGTCATTAATTAGAAAACATCTCTGTACTAAAGAGGAGGATGGTTGTGCATGATTGTCCTCCCACTTCTCATGACAACATCTAAAAACAAAGGTGCTAATATATATATATATATATATATATATTTGACTGCTGTTACAGTAAATAATGTATCTCAATAACTAGGGTTGATGAATAAGTAACCTGTAAGAACCCTTTTTTATGTAAGTGGTTCCTCCTGATGATGATGCGCATAATTAGCAGTCATTCTATTCTATTTTCTGACCAAAATACTGGTCATCCTAGCGGTGGTCGGTCTGTTGTATGATCAAGAGTTGTTGACCAGCCACGAGAACCTGTTTAAAATATTATGCCAGGTAAACAGCCAATCCTGACCCTAATGTGTTTTGTCAGGCCTTTTGCTTGTTTTCTTGTGTTGTTTGAGGTTTGTTTGAAATAAATTCTTTCTTCGTGATGAAAGCATCTCTAGCTTGGCTGCCTGTGACAGACACAGGCACTGGTGTTGTTATTTTTGGCACACGTCATTTTTCTTATATCCTAATCTGAAATTTAAGACCAGTTAATTTCTTAGACAAAGTTGATTGGCTTCACCTTGACCACCACTGAAGATCCCCCGACTGTTGGCTTGTAACCAGTCTAGTGCTACCTGGGAAATCCTACTAGAACTCTCCATTTTTTGGATGTGGGAGGTATAAGGCCATAAAGGCTCAATTCCTTAACCATAGAGTACATAGGAAACACATCAGTTTTGATTCGATTTTTTAAATGTCAATTTTTGATATAATTGGAGATAATTCTAACTCTGGTTTTTACAAAATTGGCCATTGTTCGGAGGGAAACTTGAGAAAGAAAGCATGAGAGAGAAAATAAATAGGATAAATGTAGAATGTAACATTTTTATTATAATGACTTCAAAAACCAAATATTCAATTCATGTACTAATCTTTGATTTAAAAAAAAATTTCATTTTTCTACCAAAAGATGATTGCAAATATTGTATTATATTGAATTAAAGTACCAAAGAAGATTTTAGTTTCTTTTAGGAGGCATAAATATGAATTTATTGGTGATGTATTGCCTATCAAGTTTGTCAGACCAGTAGTGTGTGTTTGGCATACCTCCCTAGCATGGTTGGTTTCTTCTCTATCGTTTGAGTCCCCTCCCAAATCTTAAAAAAATTAAAGGTCTAGTAGGGATTTCCCTGCTGAAGGTGGAAGTTCTGGGCTTTGTGGCATGCTCCCTAGTGGATACCTCAGGGCTGTCTCCGATGTAGAGAGATTACCTTCATTGTCAAGACTTGGGTATGACGCAACAGCATTGAGTTATAGACATACACCTTGTCTCTGTTGCTGTCACTAAAGTTGGTCTAGCACATCAACTAGTGATCCTGCTTATTTGTGTTAAAACTAAGAAGAAAAAATTTTTAATTTATTTTCTTTGTCATGACAGGTTTAAATCAACTTGACTATTTCTAATTCACTGCACTGACTGGTCTGATTGAAAGTTTATTTTACTTATTGTGCCCTTTTCTCCCGTTAAAGGCACTGCACTTGTTTATCTCGTGATAGCGGAGCAGTTTGTTTGAGAGGCTCGATACGTTTTCCTGTGAATCTCGTCTTAAACTGGGTGGGAACAACTTATCCGTGATGTGCCCCTATTACCTAAAACTGGCTTGTATTCGTTCACTGAACACAAAATGGTTAATTAGTTAGGTAACACAGATGGTTGCATGTGTGAACCTAAATCTATACTGATACATTGTGCAGAATGATAAATGTATTTAAGTCAGCTTTACCAGGTAGCTCTCAAAATTTGTGTGATTGTAATTAGATAAAGTATCCCTCCTGTTTGTTTGGGTTTCCTTTTTTTAAATTATATAGTTTGAGTTCAGTCTAACATTTAAAATCCGATTGCAGGATGGGGTCAGCTTACTGATACAGTGGCTTGTCTAATTAGCTTGTGCTGCCTGATCCCAAATGTGAGGCTGCCTGGTATCCTTTCTGCACAGTGATGGATCTTCATCCTCAGAATTGCAGATGGAGCTATCAACATTTTCTTCAAAGTAATCTGTGTAAGAAGACTTTGCTCCACTTTTAAAATGTCACACTGTCTCGAGAAGTGCTGTTCTTTGATGGAGGCTTCTGGTTTCTTTGCTTGTGCTTCAGGTGTATCAAGGTACAGGGTGGATAGGAGTGTTTATACACAACTAAACTAATGGCTGCTCACTCATTTTATACATAAGAGTTTTCAGTGACTGTTTTGAAAATCTCCATACATTTTTGGTACTTTTAATTTTAGAAACTTACTCTTTTGCTTGGGATTTTTTCTTTTTTCTAAGCATCCGTTCAGGCCTCTAGCTCATGGCCGGATACTAGAGCTGGGATTGACTAAATGATTCAAATAATCCAGACGCTTTGAAGAGCATAAAATTCTCTCCTCCTCTGTGTAGCACACGAAGCCCTGCTAGATATTTAGAAAGAAAACAATTCCTTGTCTTGTCTTAGATTTTGGTTACCTTCGACCTTGTACGGCAAATTGATGCCACAATCCATCTTGCATTTCCTACCTTCTGGTTCCACAGAATAGAAACGTTGCCTGATAAATTTAAAGAACGTTCTTCCACTAGAATGTTTAAACAAATTAAAGAAAAAAATGCGGTTTAAAACTGTATTAACTTGTAGAATGGTCAGTTACTATCTCTTTCTGGTATAATACGACATCGAGAGGGTTTGGTTCAAGGGGCGAGAACTCGTATCGACCGTCTCTACACTAGAGAGGGGAAGAAATCCGTGGTGACGTGTCCTTGGTTTTCTGCTTTAGTGGCTCATTTATCTTTGTTGACTAACGTTTAAAAGTCAAGAGAGGGGCCACCTCCCCCAACCAGTGTTCTAAACTTAAACTTTTAACAAAAAGCTGAATTATTAACTCGAGTCGCTAATGTAGGAACCGGAAATACGACACCATTTTTGATGACGACGACAATGGAAGTCGGGTCGGGATGAAGAATAGGAAGACGTAAATAATAATTTTAAAAAAATGTGTATTTAAAAGCCATTTCTGTTTACTTTTATCGGCCCCAGTAAGTTTGGAAATGTCTCGGCGGTCTGCGAACCCGGAACGCGATCTCTCTGCATCTAGCGCTGGTCCAGAGGATGGAGAGAGAGAGAGAGACGGGGGCCAGCCCGCGATCTGGTCAATTGTGCACGGTCTTCAGGGGCTTAGAGTTTCGAGAATCCCTCAGCGTTCGTTCCACTCGAGCTGCAGCTTTGACTCAAAAACAAAACACAGCTTATTCTTAGACAAGTGAAGAATTTTACTGTCAAGGGAGGTGTTCTTTAAACTATTTCTCATACTTTACAATATATGTTCATAATAAGTTAAACTTGACGAAACTAAATGCGTTCTTAACTAATTGAAAGAAGTTAAAAGTTTGCAAGATGTCTTTCAGTCCCTAAATTCTGATGAGCCAATTTGAAAAGAGAGAGTGAAAGTAACTGTGTCACGCACTGTCTATCGGACGGACGGCCCAGCAAGATTTAGGACTGAGGGACATATTGTAAACTTCCTTCAATTTTAAAAACGTATTAGTTTTATTTTCTGTAATAATGTGTTTATTATGTATTATACACGTCTCTCAATTGCAATTGCTCATTATTTGTATACGTCCTGTGTATGTTTCCAGTACTGTGTGAGCCGATAAATCTTTCTAAATCCAAACACTTGCTACCATCTCTCTAATGAACAGCTCACCCGCACAACCGGATGTCCCTCTTACAGAATACGTAACCTGATCCTTCAGATGATGCATCAACAGATAACCACATTGGCTTCTCAAAATCTCGTTTGCATTGTAGCACCCAAGTGTTATTGAATATGCTTTTGAAACAGATGCTTCGGGGGTCTGGTTCATGAATGATAAGCTTTGTATAAACGTTCCAAGATAGCTTACAAGCCGCGTGGGCAGGAGAGGGTGCGCTCAGAAACAGGAGTTTGTGAGCTGAAAATTGGAAAAATACTCTTGATTTATGCAAAGAAGTAGAGCCGCTGATCGATTCCTCATCTCTTCTACCTGGAAGATAGATACACGGCCTAACGTCAATCACGATAACATAATTCACACCTTAAGTTGTATCTTGAAGAGTTTTTGCAAACCATTTCGGGAGAAACGGATTTCTCGTCCCACTGCAGCTCTGTGGATACTCCAGGCACCCTGCTGAACAGCGAAAACCAAAAAGTTCAGAAGACCATCAGTCACCTTTCGGGGAGAATCTAAAGATTCACCAGGACAGATGCGAACAGAGGGAGTAACCGTATCCTATGACGATGCAGACATTTTTGAGAATCTGTTAATTTCCATTTAAATTTCTTTTGTTTTGCGAGAAATGGCTGTCGAATCTTCCAGTGTATGTCAACAATTTATAGAACATTTGCACAGCTATCACATGGAACTGGTTCGGAGTTGTGACGGGATTTCCGCTCGGGCTTCTCGATCAGGAAGAGTTAATGGTTTTCTTCATTTTAAGCGAATTTCAAATTGGGGTTAATTGATTTTTTCTCCAAGATTCTGTGCTGTCTGCATAAAATTTATCAAGACATTAGATTTCTGGTGAATGTCGGATTTGTTTGTGTCTGTTGTAGGTGGAGTATTTGCCGTTTATTCGCTTCTATACCGGAGCCTACGCCTTCTGATAGAGATCTCATCAACTGGGTGCAAATGCTGCTTTCCAGGTGTGCAGTGTTTAACCCTCCTACGTCCCGAGGAAGTTGGACGCTGTTTAATTACTAGATGTTTGTGCTCTTCATCCGAAGTCGATCGGTTTGGTGTTCACAGCGCGATGGACTCAAGGCAGTCCCGCTCGATAATGTTATTAATTAATAAAATTAATCATATTTTTTAAAATTAAGTTAGCGTTCAGTGACATTCTATTTCACGTTTATTACCTATGCTAGTTAAAAAAGGTTTCTTTGACTGAGCTCAACGAGCCCCCAAACCCTTTCCTCATTTCGGTACAAAAATAAGAACGTTTTGGACCCTTGATCTAAGTAAAGGGCTTTTTTTCTTTTCCAATGGCCGAATTTAGCAGTTATTTCCTGGTAGCTAATGAGGTGAACCTCGTCTCTTTCTAACTCGTCTAAGAAGGTATCAAAGCGAGTTTTAAATTTGGCCTCTTTGACAATAAAGGAAATAAAATCTAAAGTCCTTCCCTCCATCAGAGCAAATCCTATTTTGTGGTTTAGATCCGAAAAATTACCAAGACACGGCGCTCAAGCCAAGCTCAGACCTCCATAGTGTTGTCTTTCCTTTGTTGGATATGGCTTCATCACCCCCTTTCTCTAAGACTTTACCCATCTGAGAAGTTCCCATAACGTAGGGAATTCAGTCAGGGGCTCGGTCTTTTATTTCCCCTCTTTAGCCACCGTAGCGTCGAATATCTTGGGGAAACCGGATGTTTCTCCTTTTTCGTGCCAATATCGGACCTCGTCCCCTCGAGGTATAACCTTGGGGTTTCGTCCTTCGGGAGTGGATGTTTCCGCCCCGTGTTGTAGTTTGGTCCTACCTCCCACCCATTCCCGAGCAGGAGAGCGAGCTCCTCTCTCCGTCCTGGCCGCCACCGATGGAGATCGATTCGGCAATTCAGAAACTTCGCCGTCCTGGCCAGGAAGAGGCTGCGGCGACACCTTCTTCCCGTCCCTGTGCAACATCTCAGGGCAGGAGTCCGGGGTGTTTCCCTTTATCTTTCATTCGAGACAGAAGGAGACGTACCCGCGTGGTATTAAAGCCTATGCATCCCGTATATCGGCTTCGTGATGGTCATCTTCGCAGCCCTGGAAGTTACCCCTTCTAGTTTTTCGTGTCGATCCGAATGAAGGTTTCCCTCGAAAACTAATCTTCTTTTCCTGTTTGTTTCCATAAAGGCGCACACTACCGTATCCGTCAGGGGGAGATAATTCCTCTAGTGACATTACGTTTAGTTCCGCCACCCGGCCCTAACTCGAGTCTTCCTCAAACCACAAATCATGCGAACCCCTAATTAATGATTCGCAGGCGGAACCATTCCCCAGGTTTAGCCGTATTACGGAGCTCAAGCCTCCCCTCGTTACGTCACGACCCACCCTTCCCGGACCCCGTTGCTCGCTCTTTGGGGGAATTTCTGGAAACTGCAAGGCATTGGTACGGCACACGTACGGCGGTCCAGGTTTAAGCCCTCGACGTTTAACCCTTCCAAGCTCATTTTCTGCAATGCGCCGAACCGCTCGGGCGTCGTTCAGTCGGGGGAGAACTAATTTACCGATCCCGTTACTCCGGACTTCCGCTGGCGACGCAGACGAACGTTTTCAAAAAAAAAGAGCCCTCTTTTATTTTTCGACTGGAGGAGCCCTTCCCGGTCCCTACTTCGCCGATGCGCCCTCCCCTGTTGTCACGTGGCTGCGACTCGATTAGCAGTTGTCCGACGGTGGGGACGACGCACTGAAGATAAAGCGGCCAGGAAGTCGGCAGCCGAGGAGGAGGAGGAGCCGCCACCCACTCGAACCACCAACACCCGGAAAATATGATATTTCCTGCCGAAATCTCGCAGAACACTCGAGATATACAAACGAAAATTTGCGACCGGAAGAGCACAATCAGGGTGTTTATGAACGGCTTCCCAACAGCAAGGGAGGGAGAAAGGGAATCTGGCTTCAATATCGGGGGCCGGTGTCTTTACCCCCGCCACAATCCGCCGGCTTGTTCTGTTTATTTAACTATCTGCCTGTATTGGTCCGGGGTGGGGACGCGTCTTCTGGCCGACATGATGCGAACCATGTGTGCCTGTGGGGGCGGGCGGAGTTGCGCAATCTCGCGCTCTACTGACGATGTTTTGCCGGGATTCGCCGCAACGCCATCTGTTGGTGGGGGACAATAAAATCCGAGGCGGATACCGGTCTGGGTGGAACGGCAAACAGACTGTCTTATGGATTTCCGGGCCTCCCACCGAATCAAACGGCAGAGCTGCTATTTGAACTCGACCTTCTGCTCCGACTGTTGTTTCCTCTCCGGTTTATGACGGAATATCATTAAAATGGCGGCGTTTTTGTCCCTTTGAGGTTCCCGAACAGCCTATAATCACCCCCCCCCACACGACACTTAACATATTTTATTAATTTTCTGAAAACAATTTATCTTTGTTGTCTTCTGTCCTCGAGAGAGAGAGAGAGGGAGGGGGGGGGGATATGAAAGAGACCCGTTCGCCGCTGTCGTCTGCTTCTGCTTTTTTTAATGGTAATAGTTTTACGAGGCAGACATTAAAAACGTATAATGTATATCCTAGTTTCTGAAGTCCGGGCTCTTTCCACCGTCCGTTCGTTCACCGGGGACCGCGGCGAACTGGTTATTTGTCTAAATTAGACCAAAACAGCCGACCCCGTCCATGATTCCCGCCTCTGCATCAGGTCACCTGACCGCCCAACGACGGCCCCGCCTCCTCGCGGCGGGTCTGTTTCGGAGCTGAACTCGAGCATGCGCACCACGCTCCCCGCCCCCAGAGGTCCACCGGAATAAGCTCGGACAGACAGACGTACGGCGGCAAACCGACGAGAATCTGACAAACTAACCGAACTAGTCAACCATGGAAAAGGGGGGGGGATAACTCTTGATGCTTTGACACATTCATAGTGCGAAGACAAAGTTTCCAAAATACCCATTTTCAATTTTGTTAGAAAAAATCCTTTTAAAATATGTGAAATATTTTAACAGTTCACCCGGCCATATTTCCGATATATCTATATAATATGTTAAAAAAGAAAACGCCCTGTGAACTCTGCGGCGTTTAATATGTAAATAAATAGAATATTTAAAGAGCAACAAACGAACAGTTTACGAATATTGAAAAGTTGTTGTTTTTTACATCTTTAATTTTACTTTAAGAAGCAGGGTTCATGGCGGAATCCTCCTGAAGCTCGATTTTCCTTTGACGTTTCTGTTAGCTACCAAAGCTAATCGAGGAAGTGTATCGCCCTGTGTTTCTCTCGTCTATGCCAAGAAATTGTTTGTTGTTTTTTTCTTACCTAGTAAAATAATAGAAACAGGAATTTGTCTAAAATCATAATTTTCTCCCTCCCCGGTTTAATGAACCCATCCACGTGACGAAGTTCTCCCTTCTAAGTCGGTACGTCTAATCCAAAAAACAACCGAACCTACTTAATTTTCTCCTTTCAATTATTAATTTTCCATTAAGCTCCACGATGTCTCATTAATTCTCCGCGCCGCCGAAATATTCGCCGATATTAATTAGTGGAAATTACCGAAGTAAATCTGAACTGAAGCCGGTATCGCTGCCAGAAAGTTGGAAGAATTATTCTAAAAATGAATTCCTTCCTCGAATATTAACCATTCCTCGTCCGGTGAGGACAGTCGTCGTGTAGACAGCGTGGGATAGATTCGACCAGGAACAATAAGGTACAGAGGCTGGAGCACTGGCTGCGTCATCTCTGCAGCGGGCAAGGAGTCGTGACGTCACAGATAGACACCCACCGACCCTTTTATTCGCCGACAGTCTGTTTACTGGCACCACCAACTTCAGTGATTAGACGACTACACCTTCCGAGCGCTTAAATAACCACGATTAGTGTACGAATAGAAACAAAAAGCTCTAGTGTCTGCAGAATACCTACTCTCTTCTGGTTAATGGCGCTGTTCGACTGGAAAGTTAGTTTCTAGACAAATTCTTTTGGAAAAAAAAACTCAAGCGTTTGTGTTATGTTTTCTAATCAGCGATTATTTTTGATGGTTTACTGATCGATCCATCGATAGATGCAATAGTCCTTTGGTTCGATTACGGACCTAGAAGAAACCGTATTACGGATGGACGCTGTTTTCCAAAAGTTAAGCCACAAAGAGAAAACAGGAATATCCCCAAAATGGTTAAGGTCGTATCCGATGAACAGCCAACACAAACTCTTCTTCTCATAACACAGCGTTTAGATAAAGAAGATGAATTTTAGGGATTTAAAGGGAAACAAGAAGGAATTCTAAAATGAAGATTGTAAACAAAAGTAAATTAGAGAGGGTCAATAGGGCGGCCCCACCCGTGACGGAAATACTTGCTTTCATGACCGTAGCAGCGAGAGAAGTGGGCAGTGAATCCCAATGTCTTGAGAGAGAAGTTTTCAGTTCTTGGAGTGACGGTGAGGGTGGGATGGGTGGGAGAGCAGCTCGGGAGAACGTTCTAGACATAACACACGAGTAACGGCTTACTCTCGAAGATATTGGTCGATTACACGAGCGCTATCATCCAGCAAAACGAAATCATCACCAGCTCCATGTGCATATGGTTTGACGCGGGGATCCAGAATCTCGTCACTGCATCTCATTGCAGTCAGGGTATCTCCCTGAAACACGTGGGTCGTCTCACATAGACTCCTCTTTCATGCAGCCTCGTGCGTGTGGTTGGGGCTGATAGCAGCCTCTGGATCCGCGGCAAATCCTATCGCTGGACGAAACTGCTCGCACCAGCGTCTCTATCCTTTAGGCGGTGTCTTCCACACTGCTGCAGCGCAGGTAATGACGCCTGGTCGGGGCCTGACACGGCCTACAGACCACTGCATGAAGAACTCTTATGCTGCTTTAAACACACAAATGTATATATAAAGGTTTTATTCCTGAAAATATGTAGGTATAAACATAACGGTTTTCACCCACTCACTACGTTTCTTTCTACTATCTTAATTTTACAGTCTTTTCATTCACAAAATTCCTCGTATATTTCAAATAAATTTCAACCCTTTATTTCACCTTTTTTAAAACTGCGGAAATGAGACACACACTTGGTACATAAGCACGACAGGTTTTCTGGTTAATGTGGAAAAAAAATTATAAACATTTAAAAAAATAATAAATACACTTTGTTTGCATTTTAATTAAATAGAAATACCAACGGCAGAAGCAAAAAAAATAGTAACATTAAACGACTGCAGAATTCGGGGGCACTAGCAGAAGGTTGTTTGAAAAGAAAGCAGCTGTTGCTAGATTACTATGTGATGGTTTTTATATTAAGTTCATCTGTCTAGAGGGAGGGAAGCGGATGCTAAAACAAAAAGACCATGTTAAAGATTTTTTTGCATATTTTTCGGAAATTAAAAATTTCGTGCGTTCCGATTCAAGTTTTACTGTCTCCAATCAAAATGGCGACCACTATCTTTCGACTTGCTATATAAAATGTACGCAATGTTCCACGTTGATCAGGTTTGATAGTCCCATAATCTTATTTCAGAATAACACCTGCTGTCCCTCAGAATTCCCCGGGGTCCATAGCCACATGCGGTCCACGGGACACGATTTGGCACGTTTGTCCTCACCACCGGACATGCTGCGCCACCTAACGGCGAATAATAGAACCACACACAGTGGCTGACTACCTCGAACAGTCGTCCTCCTTGCTAGGAGCTTGTAAAGCGACTCTTTCCATGGGATCACCGAAAAGAAACAGCATAGGAACAGCCATTAAGTACACGTGGAAGGTCTGGTAGCTCTGCTCGTTAAATATCCGGTCTACTCTCAGCCAATCAGCTACAGGTCTCCAAAACGCGACATGGCACCTGCGACCGGGTCGTGTTCGAATTCTACATCCTTTAACTTCATTCAACCCGGAAAATAGTAGGATAGACCACTGATTGTTCTATTCAGTTATCCAAGCTATTTTATTAGGTTTATTTCAGTTATGGGATTTTCTACTATTAAAACCTTTCATTTACCTAATACTGCACCACTAATGCTAATACCCTTTCTCTGCACTACGACCCTGATGCACTGCCTGCAACACTTTCTCTATACTATCGCTATACTTCGCCTTTTCTATATTAATACTACCACGCTATTATTATGGTGATAAATTACTGCTGCAAGCTTTTTTAACTACGTGATAAACGTTAACCAATGTTGAAACTGTTAAATAAACTGTGAGCGCTAGCTAGATGAGCTTGGAGGATCTTATGACTTGTGTCTCATAGAATTCAAGGAAAACATCTGAAAGTTAAAATCCAAAACATACGATTCGTCTCGCTGCTGTCTGATAAGATGGAGTATGCTGCAACACCGGTGATGACCAGCTTTTCGGGATTTTAAACCCTATTACCAGTTCGAGTTAACTCTCTCTCTCTAAGAGACGGACCACGGGCGCTGATGTATTATTCTCTCCTTAAAAGGATTTTTCTGTGATCTGCCCGATTCTGCGAAACTCCTCCCTCCACGCCCCTGTAAAACAGATTCTAGAAACATTTTTAGCGGTCGAACCATCGTTCTGTCGGGAGCTTCTTTGTTTCGTCTGGAGAATTTAAGGGTCGTGTCTCAGGCGCCTTCGGGTCCTGGCACCTCGTTGGTGACGAGCACCTGTCAGGGACGGACCGCGTGGATGAAGCTGAGGGACTGGTGAGCTCTCGCTAACATCCGCGGTTTCAAGGACGGACCCGTCAGCAAGTCACACCGATCCCGAGGAGCTAAAAGAGGCCGGTTCCCGTGCTGTTCACGTGGTACGATCGCTTTAAAGCCCATATAAAGCTTCAAGTACGAAGATGGCCCCTCAGCCCGGGAGCGCTCGTTAACGCACCAGTGGGCGGGCAGAGTCAACAAGCGGTCCCACCCCCCCACTCTCCTCCCCGAAGGAAACACAAAAGACAGAACAAATTAAAAAAAAAAAAAAATGTGGTAGTTTTATTTGACAGTTTTACCAAACAAAGCCGTCTGACGGAACACGTTGCGTTATCACAGTTAATGTTTCTTACATTTTTCGTTAAGAAAGATGATTTAAAAAAAAAAAAAACAAACAGACAGACAGACAGACTGACAGACAGACAGACTGCCCAGCTGGTCAATAGCTTTTGTTTTTGTCGACGTCCTGACGACGCGAGCTCTGAGCCGGGCGAAGCGTGTGACAGTCGTTCATGCTAAAGTTTGTATAATTCCATTTGTTTTTCTGTTTTGTCTAAGAACCCGACCGACGATGGCCAGAAACATCCGATGCTGAGCCTGGTAGCGGTAGAGCAGGGTCGTGGCGACCTTCCCGGTCAGCTTGTCGGTTGTGTAGCATCTAGACTATACGACAAAACAACTCCCTACCCTAATTACAAACTGTTTAAATATTCCGACAGGTAAAATCTATTCTAGGACAGCACTCACGATAAGCGTACCGCTCTCCAATCGGAAGGGGGGGAAAGTAGTTATGACGTCACGGCCAGAGCCGGGTTGGGTCTCTCTTTGCAAGGAAATCTTGCAGATAGAAGAAATCCGTCGGCGAGAATCTCTAATTTATTAACGTTTTTAAAGCCTGGGTTCGGTACAGGTTAGGGAAAGAATTGCTAGCCGCCGAGTCACGAGGATGAGGATGGAAAGTTATCGGCGGGAGTCAGAAACGACGGCTAGTTCTGCCATCACCAACATCAGCGTACAGAAAGCGAGAAGCTCCCTTAGATGAACTGAATTATCTGTTGGGGTTAGAAATTCCCCGAAAATAACAAGGCGGGGGTGGTGGGGGTGACAGGATTATCCGCTGTACAAAAAAAACTAGCCCAATATATGGAAAAACTCGGCTGGAATATTATTAACTGTTAAAGTGTACTACCTTAAATTAGAGGAGTCCATTTAAATTATAAATATTGAACGTTTTATTTTAAATTGCACATTGTGCATCGCGACACCTGATTATTCTATTGTTACAGAGCGCTCCAGCAGATTTAAGAAGCTAATTCAGTTATGCGAGACCGTTTATTCATAGAAAACGCTGCTGAAGGCGTGGCGATTATTTATTGGCCGGGCGTAATAACGTAAACGTTAATACACTTCTTAAAGAAACCGAGCGCACGAGTTAATTAAAGGCCACGTTTAGAAACAGAATAATGTACGCGCTACAGTGTGACAGTGGCAGCCAGCTTTAATTCGAAGACGAAGATTTCCAGCAGAGAGGTCTGCATCCTTTAATGCGAAACAGCTTTGACGTCGTCATACGTGGGCGACATTCGATGAAGGTATTGCGGGTACAGGTTGTCTACCTCGATGTCGAAGAAGCTGCTGCGTGCCAAAGTATACGGTGTGGAAGGAAGCGAGAGATGCTCTGCTAAGTGCTCTTTTCTGGACTTGCTTTGTGCGTACATTGTGCATAGTGACTGTTTTGTAATGAGCTCTAACCTACCAAGGGTTTGTTGCAAAAAAGGTCTTAGGGGTACAAACCAGGATCTATAGGTATTTTCCCGGCACCGTGCTAAAATCGACCAGGCTGGGTAGACTGTGGGGTCGTACTGACGATCTCACGCGTAACAGGAGCCTATGTGAGACGGCACATGTCCCGACGGGTTGGACACCATGTGGTTCTGAATGTTGGGGTAAATGTTCCCGTTGGGTGTAGACCAGTAGGAGCCCGGAGTGGCAGCGAACAGCCCCGAGGGCACGGCCGTATGAGCGTTGATGAAGTTCATTTTGGAGCTGGTGTAGCCGGTGAGGAAAAGGTCCTGCTGGTATCGGTAGGCCGTGGGGTCTGACGACGACGGCTGCATGGCCTGGGCCAGTCCGGCGAAGTCGAACTTGTAGGCGTAGCGCTTTCCGTGCACCTTGGTCATGATGTTCTTGTCGTAATAGTAGCGCAGGGCCCGGCTCAGCTTGTCGTAGTTCATGTTGGGCTTGCTCTTCCTCTCGCCCCACCGCCGCGCCACCTCGTCCGGGTCCACCAGCTTGAACTCCCCGTTGGTCCCCTCCCACGTGATGCAGCTGGCGTTGCCGCTGTCGGACAGAAGCTCGAGCAGGAACTGCCACAGCTGGATCTGACCGCTACCTGGAAGAACAAAGCGACTACCCGGTATACATTACAGCCGCGATAAAATAGGGGCCGACCCCGCCTCGTTCCTAAAACTGGTGGCAAATAAAAAGAAAGGAGGAAGTGCTTAAGATTCTCTGTGGGGGTCGATGTTCACGTAAAGGGGGTTAACGAACTAGCAGTTTGCCATTAAAATACAGGGAGCCGAGAGCTGGCAGGGGCGCTGAGCCAGAACGACTTTAAACCAGGTCCCTAAAAACAACATCACTTAATTTTAACTTTGACCCCTGGAGACATCAAAGAAGCGTAACGGACGCAGTTTTAAATGCTAAAGAAGAGTAAACATAGATAGGGGACTTTGGTGGTAGTTGGGGGTTGCGGGTATTATTTCTACGGGTCTCCAGGTCTGATAGCGGAAACCCCAGATAAGTTCCTTACCAAACATTTCCCATCAATGCGCGAGTTTCCCTTATCGCCTGAAACACCCGCCAGGTTAGCAGCCATTACGCCGTTAGTGCGCCTCTGACGTCACGGCAATGAGTGAAACCAAGGACACCGGCCCCTGACATTCAGGATAGTCAGGTACGAGCATTCTATTGCCTTCTTCCGCTGGAGAGGGTTAGGATATCCGGTATCCTCCAGATCGTCTACCTGTCTACTTATTCCAGATTTGCTCATTTAGACCGAGCTACAGAAAATCCGCCGGGACCAGCCATCAAGTCCAACCACTCAGTTCTTCGGATCAGGTTTACAGGTGACACAAACACAGCCAGGCGTCGGGACGGAAGTAACTATTTCAGTTTCCGGTTACCAGGGAATCTAATACCCCGACATTCTTGTCGCTCTCTATACTGGAGATAGAATCCGTGTCATCTGATGCTGGATTTAGTGCTCAAACCTGCACCCTGGTCATCTACCTCCAGCAAGCTTATCCGGGTCCGGGACTTACCCTAACTTAGAGCAGGTCTGTTTGGTTAAGTTCACTGACTCTGGTCCAGAAAACCCCTGGTGGCCATCGCGGAGAAAGCTGCGACTTTGATGACAAATCTGTGTAGCAGGTAAACTTTTTTCACATGAACATATTTCATATTTTCTAACAGCCAACCAATGTATACTAGTACCTGCATGTACTAATACATACATACATATATATACATACGGGCTACTGAGAGTCCTTAATTATGTGTACTAGTACCTGCATGTACTAATACATACACATATATACACATACGGGCTACTGAGAGTCCTTAATTATGTGTACTAGTGCATACATAAGTATATAAGTGAAAAGAAACACAACAAACCTGTGTTACAAAGTCTGTTGGAAATCTGCCTGAAGAATTTGTAGGGATCTGAAAAGAAAAAAACACAAAAAAGGAGTTTCCAAGAGGGGATTATGGTTTTTTGTTTGTTTTAAAGTAAAGTATCGGCGGGCAGAGTCTGCGAGTAAACAAGTCTCGCCGAGGCGATAGACATAAAAGCGAGTGGTCGCATATCCGGAGTGGAGCGACTGCCCCTTTAAGAGCTCCGTCAGGTCACGTGGGCGTGTCGTCCTTCGTGGCTGTCTCGTGTTACGTGAATTAGGGTAGAACCACGAGGACGGTGTCGACTCTATTTATCCAGATTGGCCCAGGAGAATCCACTAAAACCTCCGAAAATGTCGTGTTCAAGAGGTAAAAGGGGGAAGAAGCAGAAGCTCAAACTTCCAATGGCGTTGAATAAACAACCTTCTTAGTCCTAGACCGATTGTCTTTTACATATATAGAGGAGGAGAGGAGGAGTCGGTGAGCATCCCCAGAGCTGACTTGTCATGTCTTTTGAATCCAAGATATGCGTGCGACAGTTTAGGGGAAACAAGCGGAATCACAACGCGGATGGAAGGGCGGAGTTCTTAACTAGAAGAGCTGCAGTGATCAGGCGAATTTCAATAACAATGGCGGAGTTTCCTTTAGAGCCCTCGTTTTCGAAGTGTCCCCTTTTATCGTTTTAATTAAATCTGTTTTCCTTTTTTTTTGTTTTAAACTATAAATCTTCACCAAATATATAAAAAGCTGGGCCCAGCCCCTAACCGACGAGAAGTGGTCGTCTAATCAATAACTTCTTCCCTCTCTTTATTTGCCCCGGTTCTGTTAATCAACGCAGAGAAATCTAATCGAGGTTTGTGCTGTTGACCCGGGAGTCGAACTCTCCTCTATGTAAACGTTTCTTTCTTTAAAAAAAAGAACCCCTTTAAATCCAGAACCAGGCAAGTTTCCACCCGGTGAACAATACGCAATCCATCTCTCTCTGCTTCTTGTGTTTATCTAAACAAACCAAAAAAAATGAAAAATTGAGGAATTCGCCTTGCACCGAATTTTGCTAACAATTGACCGTAACTAAAAGCATATTTTTCCTAACTTGATGTATGTACACCTACGTCCTTAATTCCGAGCGAAGGTTAATAAATTCAAACCCTAGAATCCTTTCTGACATTGTTCGTGTGACGTCACATCCGTTTCATCCACAGTTTACTCTACGTCATAGTTGTGGTAAAACACAAGATGGCGGCCTCTGAAGTATTTTTTTTATCAGAATAATTAATTACTCCTTGTATTGGGGTAAATATATCCAATTAAATATTTTTATATGTATCACAGTATTTGATCGCTGCGACGGATGCAGCTGAGATGCACTTGCGAATACGCGAGATAGAGACAAGAACCCAGTACGGAATTTTGATGGCGTCGACTCACTGCAGCCTAATGGCACAACAACGTAATAATCTGTTAACTTCGTTCCTTATGAATAAGAAACAGCTGCACGCGTATAGATAGTTCCAGAAGCTACCCAGCCAGACCAAGAAAAGTTTGTTGTCTTTTTTATCAAACCAAAACAAAACAACCGATGTAGGAAGAAAAAAATATTTTCAAAAAGGGAGACCATCACTGGATTATTTCTGCATGTGACAGAGAAAAGAACCTGATCACCTGTCCGTTCTATCAGCAAGAATCCCAAGAAATTCTGTTGCTATCTGAAGCAAGTCAGTCTCCAGGACACGCATCCTATAGAGAATTCGCCATCGTTGCTTCTTCTTCCAGATGTTTCAGAGACATTAGCTATGTTCTGGTATTTCTGGTCTTTCCCTCATTTTTGACTACAGGTGTGTTTCCCACCTGTCCATATTTGCGAGTTATCTTTACTCTTTTTTTTTAAATTGACGTCCGTCTCAGAGACCGAACCGCAGTCTGTCATCCTTTTCTGTCGATAATGCCAGCATACCCTGCCGTTATGGCTAGGCCGGCAACCCCCGTCAATGAATAAATCTGGCCAAAATGTATAGAGTCCAGGTAAAATTATTATGTATATAGTGAACGTCTAGGTGGGCAGATAACCAGTGGACACCATCGTCAATGCCACAAACAGACAGACCCCCTCCCGGAGATCTCTCCAAATGTCGCCGAAGTCCGATATCATCGCGAAGTTCGCATATTAGGCGAATGTCACAGATTGCGGAAGATAGATCTGTAAGGAGTTAGACAGGGAGATCACGAAAAAAAAAGAAAAAGAAGTTGGCACTCACCGGACCGATTCTCGTGCTGACTTTGCACAAACAACAGAGACCATTGTAGCGCCATCTCCGTCAGCATGGCTACAGAGGATGTGCGGGATGTCAAGAAGCACCGGCCGTCCAACAGAAATAAATTTACCTCGAGAGGTTGATCCCGGGAGGGTGGGGGGACGGGTCGAGCGACTCGACGCTCAAATTCTTGGAGAGGGTAGCGCTACAGGACACATCTCTAAGAGGAATCAAGATTTTCAGCTTCTTTACCGGGTACTCCGAAACCCTAATATAGATCCGATGGAGCCAGTGCAGGAGCATCTGGATCGTCAGGTGAGAGCAGCAGTTAGATTAAAGAAGCCCACACAGGTATGGGAGCACGTAGCCAGGCCGTGATGCAAAAAGTGGCTCCATCTATTGACTTTTCTCCCAAAAAAATCTAACATATTGTAATAATACCAGGTGGCTAAATAATTATTTATTAAAAACTTTGCTTTCCTTCTCAGTTAAGAGTCTCAAACTCAGACTTGATCAACGAAAGAAAACTTTCAGGGAAATAAGCCACACGTGACGGTGACTTCTCTCGATCACGTGACGCATTTCTTACCTATGGAACACGCCGAGGTTTTAAGTACGGCGACTCGTGTCTCAGCAGTAGACTGTGACTGGCCGCAGGACTATAAAAGCATAAACAGTGATGTCATTTGTGGTTGCTGAGGAAATATCACGTGACAAACGTACAGAAATCGAAGGACTACTTCTTGCGGGCAGATTGCAGCCCGACTTCGCGAAAACTGGTCCGATTGACAATAGACGCTGCCGAGGAAGGAAGACCGGCCTGCGAACGAGGCCAGCTGCAGTTACTGGTGGTAACGGTGGAGGTGCAGCTGAAGCGACCAAAGGGCGAGATGGGCATCAGCGAGTTCTCTCTACAGGTGAGTCTGTGTCCGAAGTGATTCACAATAATCAACGGCGGGCGCAGGGGAGCGGTATATCAGTCAGTGTACTGCGGATAGGCTAAGATCAAAACAATTACCAACATGTTAGATATTTGCGTAAAATCGAAGGTATACTGACTGCCGACGGGTTCTCGTTTATCACGACATTTCCTCAGAGTGGCATCTTATTGATTGGAGATCCATCTTTCAACCTGGCATTTCATGAGCCCAAGCACACAGCCAGCGTGGTGAGAAACCATCTGGAAAGGAAAAGGAGTCGATGGAAGACTCACAAAGTCCTGATATGAGCATCATTGAGGATATATGAGGTGATATGGCAACTGAAAGAGTCAAACGGTAACCAAGCAACTCTGATGAATTGTGGGAATGGAACGGCACTACACGGTCACACATCGATAACCAGTGTAGGTGTCATGTTCTATGTAAAGTAAAGGGCCCACACACCAAATAATGTTGGGCTGTACAACGTATTCAGTTTGCTTCTGTACATTCTCAATAACATTGCACTATGTTTGTATTATATCGTCTCCCCTGGTAACGATTATTCATTATGAGTCGTGCATTACTATAATTATTTCCAATACTATATGTGCACGAGCATTTGCATGTCTGTCTGTCTCTGTGTGTATTGGTGTCTATGTATGTGTGTGTGTGTCTGTGTATATTGGTGTCTGTGTGGTGTGTGTGTGTGTGTGTCTGTGTATATTGGTGTCTGTGTGTGTGTGTGTGTGTCTGTGTATATTGGTGTCTGTGTGTGTGTGTGTCTGTGTGTATTGGTGTCTGTGTGTGTGTGTGTGTGTGTCTGTGTGTATTGGTGTCTGTGTGTGTGTGTGTGTGTGTCTGTCTGTGTGTATTGGTGTCTAAGTGTGTGTGCATGTGCGTGTCTGTGTGTGTGTCTGTCTGTGTGTATTGGTGTCTAAGTGTATGTGCATGTGTGTGTGTGTGTGGGTGTGTGTGTGTGTCTGTCAGTCTGTGTTTGTGTGTAGTTTTGCACAAGCGCATCTTTGATAAATTTTTCTTTTCCTAATTGAAGAATGTATCTTAGTTTACCAAACGTTTATGCGAGAAGCAGCAGCACGGAGGCCGGTTTTCTTGGTGGTCCGGGAGACGAGCTGTCAGCCAGGTGAGGAAAAGCACAAAGCAAACAGAAATAGCCTCCGCAACAAGAAAGAGAAGAAACAACAACAGAAGGGAGCGAGATGTGAGCCGCCGTGGGAGACCGCCCCCGAGAGGCCCCTATTGATAAATATCGTGTCATCGTCCGCCATTGTGGGCTGTTGCACCCAGCGGCCGCCTCTTTGAGCTGCTGCTGAAGAGTAGAGAGAACAGGAAGAGCGTCCACGTGCGGATAACTTCAGAAACATTTTCCGACCGGAAGTCGGTTTGGCAACGAGGTGTCTCCCTCTCCTCCCCCCAAATTCTAGTGTCGAAAAGTAAATAAATAAAAGCCAGATTAGCATTCTACCTTAAAGGGTCCCTTCTCCTGCCAGAAGAACGGACCGCAGGGTTAAACTCCGATTATCTAAGTCTATTAATGGCCGCGAACGCGCTATCGAGGCCGACGACGCCTGACCGCCATGACACCTCCCTGAAGCTGGAGATATTAAATTCCATTCGCTAGCCCAATTTACTAATTAATCTATGTCTTCTCTGTTGTCGGCCTGGCCGTTTAAATTCCACTACAGAACAGACCAGAATAATGAGCGCTCCCTCCGCTCTGGCAGCTCGGGAACTCAGAGATGGGGACCCGCCTGCACTTACGATTCCGGACATACCAACAATAAATAGCACCCACCCTCCTGGTAACAACTGGAACGGCAGCGACAGATCGACCACACGCAACTGTCTGCAGCAGCAGCCGCCGTAAATAATCCGTCTTTCAATGATGGATCGCTCTTCTACACGGCGGATATATTTAAAAAAAAAAATAATAAGATAAATAGAAATAATAAAGGAAAATGACAGAAATGAAGCAGGCGACGTGTAGCACTTGAAACGGACCCATGTTAATCCACGAGAAGATATCTCAGCCCTGCAGCCTCATGTTTCAGGCCATCGCGAAGAAACAGCCTTTCTCAAGATCGCTGCCGGGTGGCACACTGGATAGAGGTAAACTCGCGGAGTTGTTGTTTCGGGACGTTAGACTAGTTTTCAGAAAACTCAAAATGCATCAGGCTTGTTTATACCACTTAGGGAGTCACCCCCCCCAGTTTGGGGCTCTGATAAAAGGTTTTCTTCCTTCCTGCAAACCTGGCATCATGCAGCAGCCCGATATGGATTCTTTAGGTCCTAACTTTAACTTCTTTCCGTCTTCTGCCTGCCTCAGCAACTAACGAAGATGGTGATACCGCGCTGTTCCTTACTACAACTGTCGGTCCTGGTATTTCCTTTTCCGAGGAAACCTCCCTGAACAGTACAAGGCCGGATTTCTTTTTGTTTTTGTTTTTCATATATAACGGATGCACCAGTCTACACGCAGTGTTTAGAATACTGGGGCCCTATTTGGTGACGATCAGGGATTTTAGGCCCGAGATCTGTGTACAACTAAATCTCCAGTCTTAGAAATGAAAAAAAAAAAAAAAATACCAGATGTCTGGCCACAAATCAGATCAGCGCCATTAATGGAAGGCAGGACAGTAGATGAGTATAGAGGGCGCCACCTGGTCTCTGGGTAGATCTCTGGTCTTCAAATAACTCTTAGAAATAGCAAATGTTTGATTATTGCGTACATTTGCACCGTCCAAATGTTACTAAATATTCCTACTGGGCGAATGGCGTTTTGCCAGTCTGACAAATGGATAATTAAAATTCATGTATTTACCGCCTGTTGTTTTTGGTATTTAAGTGTGATGCAGGTCTGGACACGTGACGAAAAACCAAGCCTCTCCGCAACGCATGCGCGGTGGTCCATGCTGTTGGTTGTGGGATTCGAGTCGCCACCAGACGTCATTGCACGCAGCTGCATCCTCCAAGAACCATTTACGACCGAAATTGCCCTTTTTGATCCCGGCTGTCCCTATAGCCATTTTTTACCGGAATAGGGGCGTGACCGAAGAACAACAGCCCCTCACACACAAAAAAGAGGGAAGTAATGATTAGGGAGAAACGGTGGAAGCGGGGGAACTTAGGCTGAAGAACCGCAGAGAACGAGCGGATAAGAAGTAAGAAGGATGACAAAGGACAATTTTCGGTCGGTGACAGGAGAAACACGATGAATAAATTGGGGGAAAGACAAAGGAAATAAGGTTTTCGGGTCTTGTTGCCCTTTAATGAGACAGATCACGTTAGTGGCATCTGACGGTGTTCGTTCATCTCGATGAAAATGTAATTGAGGCAAAGATACAAATTTCCGCTCCGTATTTTGCCCCCGTTCCAGCTCACTCGTCCTTCGGGCACTGAAGTCCAAGCGACAGATCAGCGGCTGGAGAAAGATCTAGAATACATAAGGGATCTTAACGAAGAGGGAATGGCTCCGTGTTTAATTTGAAGCCTTGTTTCCGACGGGAGCCGTCCGGAGACAAAGAACTTCGTAAATGGAACCAAAGGATAAACCGGACTCGGATTTCCGAACCTTTCGACCGAGGATGAGGATGCACGAGGACACGCCGTCTTGGCCGCACTGAAGCCCCTGCTACTTTCATCTTCTTCCGGAACCAATAACCTTATAGGGTGGGCGGTTGTTAGAAGGCGACTGGCAACGCGACGAATACGGTAAAGCGAGTAAAAACACAGCAAAAGCCGACCCTTTGCCGTTAACCGAATGCGGGGAACCCCAGAATATCCCTTGTTATTAACTATCCACCTGCAGCAGGCATTTTGATATCGCTGAGATTTTTAACAGTGAAAATACCACAAAATTAACAGAGATACTAAGAATTAATATTGTTTTCTACTTAATCTTTCATAATAAGGTTTTAAGTCTGGGATTGAGAAAATATGTCATGTAATATAATAATAATAATAATAATATATAATAATAATAATAATAATAATAATAATAATAATAAATATTTATAACCACAAAAGCATTATCACGTAGCTTCATTAACTCTGCCCTGCTCAGGCTGTGCAGATTGGATGGCTCACCGCTGAATTTTTCTCTTTCCAAACACAACGAATTTAGCAGTGCAGCAGAAATAAAGGGATTAATTCATTCGTCCAAAACTTATTGTCTCAAACAAAAACAAAAGCTTTACAATCTCTGCTACTCTGCTGTATCGTCTGAAAACAGCCCTTTTAATAGAAAAAACGAGATGAAGAGCATTTTCAATCCATACGATGAATTTGCTCCATACTGCCAGTCGATCGATACCAGCCGGCTTCCTGTGATTTCCTCCTAATTAACAGGTAAGCGATTCACTACTTTTCGGTCGCGAAAGTTACCTGTATTTATTTTGACTTGCATTTTTAAAATCTCTCTCCTCCATCTCTCTCTCTCTCTCACCATCTCTTTCTCTTTCTTCATCCTTCCTCCATCGATCTCTCTCAGCTGATCTCTCGCTCTCTCTCTCCTCTCTATCTCCTCTCTTCGCTCTCTCTATCTCTCTTTCTCTTTCTTTCATCTCCTTCCCTCCATCTCTCTCTCTCATTCCTTCTCTCCTTCTCTCTCTCTATCTCTTCTCTCTCTCTCTCTCTCTCTTCTCTCTCTCCTCCCCTTCTCTATCTCTCTCTCTCTCTCTCCCCTTCTCTCTCTCTCTCTCTCTCTCTCTCCCCTTCCTCTCTCTCTCTCTCTCTCAATGTCATTAACCATGTCTCTCTAATTCGCCCATTTGTGTACGCTTACTAATAATCAATTAACCAATTTCTTGAAAGTCTGCACAAGTAAGAAAACGAAAAGAAGAAAGGCTGTGGCGTGTCAGGTAGAAAGTAGACATTAGTTTCCGCCTCTCCGATAGACCTCTGTTATGGCGGTTTTCCTCTGTGCTATCTGCTTTCCTGTAATCGTATGTTTCCATTATTTCAGAATCCTCTCTCATCCACCTGACTGGATGAAGTTTACCTTTAGTTCCAGATATGACGCTAGCGTTGAGATCATCAGTGATAAATTATTTAAACCGCCCAGAAGACGATCTTATGGGGCTTCTTCGTTTTTCAACCAGTTCCTACGACGCCAGGTGTGTGGATGCTAAAATGGTGGTGAATTATGCTTCTTGTGTTCTGGTCCCTTCCACGAACGAGTCGTAGCGCCCTTCGTCCCTGCAGGCGAAGTCTGAGCAAAACCTCTACTTTGTGGACCGAACAGGGGGAAATACCTAGAGAAGATTCTAGGGGCTGTTCATGCTGCACGGACTCCGGACAGTAAACAGTAAATAAAAAAACAAAACAGAAACCCGTTTGGATTTTTGTGTGATCGCTCGGAAGGACGAGTGCATTATGGGAGTCGAATATAATGGCGACCCCGGAAGTCTAAAGAGCGACGCGTAGTTTGTAGCGCCTTCAGTGATTGTAATCATCACGAATGGGATGAACGGAGAGGCTGAACGAGCCGCAGGTTCCGCCTCAAGCTCCCCGATTTGATTCACACGAAAGAATACACCCACAAGTAATTAAGATAGGTAACATCCGAGTTAACTGAAAGTAGATATTTTAAAATCCAATCTATGGACTAAAACTCTATAGTAAACAGTAGTAGCGTAGCTCCAGTGACCATTTCTCACCCCTGATTAGTTAGAAACACCAACTCCAAGAGCTGGGGCCTTTTTACTACCACGATGTTCCCTGACGTCACAAACGGAATTTCTAAACCCGTCGTCGAAAGCACCTGACTAATTACTTAGCAGTGACGTCATACACTCTATCAGGTTTGCGAATTACCGCTAGAGGGCAACAAAAGAGTACATCATGGCTTCTAATAAACTTCCGTTTCTTTTGCTCTCGATATGGGTTGCGCCCTGACATCTGATGTATCACCGTTTGGATATTTTTATATCATCTAAACTCGGATATTAATACATCAAACACTTCCGGGGCAGTGATAATGTTGTTTATGATGGCTTAAAATTCGAAATCAGTACGGTATTGGCATCGTCGCTAAAACCTATTAGATTAATCATTAGTTTAACAGTTTAATATTAAACTGAGTAGCCAAAAATTAACAAAAACCGACCCTTATATTTATCGTGGCAGCCGTTATGTAACTGGCCACGGATGAATTAAGGAATAACGTAGATTACTTCATAACATCTCCACTAAATGTCGTCTTAAACCAACATTTAGCTTGAATCTAATGTGTATTTAATATCCTCTTGAATGGAAAGGTAGTATCTGCCCATAAGCTACGGGAATACTAGAGGGGCTGGGTAAAAATACATCTAGTATCGAGAATAATAAAGACTGTGCAATCTCACCTTGTGATCTCCATTGTGTGTGCGCCTCGTCTAAGCCACCTTTGGAAATGGCTGGTAACGACCCTGGGAGGTAACCTGCAGCGACAAAAGCGGACAGAGTTATCGGCTCTTTGAATCCAGCGACTGACACAAAATGGCAGTTTTATTTATACCAATAAACCCTGACTTCTCTGGTATTAAGTATTTGGATTTACACTGAGTGATTAGAAAGGTCACCTCTGCCTGGTCAGAACGTTGGGCGTTTAAGGGGAAATCCAACAGATGTTTTCAAAATCAGGGGTTCTGAGTCTGTGAACCGGAACGTTTGGTCGACTATTAACGGCGATTAGAGGCCATAATTACAAATTAATTAAGATTCCGGCGAGATCAGATATCAGGATATATATTTCGGTAATAGAGCTGTCAGTGAGCGGTAGAGGTCTCTGGTGGAGCCAAGACAAGTCTCGGATCTCTACGTGTGTGTGACATTTTCCTGAGAAGTCACTGGGAAGCTTCTGTAGGTGACAAGTGACCGCGTGACTCCGTTTGCATGATACAAATTACAGAAGCATCTCAGATTCGGACTTCGCCGGAAGCAAACGTTATCGCATTTACTTACAAGAGAATTTAAAAAGAAGTTCCCAATAACAGAAATTTCTTTCCCCCTTTACGATGTTATTCGTCTTTGACGGCTGCTAGGCTGTTAGCCCCATTTTTACTCGATTCCTACCGATTCTTGCCCACAGATGATTTCTGGTAATAGACAAGTCTTCTGCGAAGCTTAAAAATTATGATCGTCAGAGACGGGTGGGGGGGCAGCCCTCTGATAGGACCCTATAACTTCCTCCCAGCTGCCTTTTACCTGGGTTCATCATCAAGTCAAAAATCTCTCTCTCTTCTCTCTCTCTCTCTCTCTCTCTCTCTATCTTCTCCCAATATCTCTTCTCTCTCTCTCTCTCTCTCTCTCGCTCTCTCTCCATCTCTCTCCCCATATCTCGCTCTCTCTCTCTCTCCATCTCTCTCCCCATATCTCTTCTCTCTCTCTCTCTCTCTCCGCTCTCTCTCTCTCTCTCTCTCTTCTCTCTCTCTCCTCTCTCTCCCCATATCCTTCTCTCTCTCTCTCTCTCTCTCGCTTCTCTCTCTCTCTCTCTCTCTCTCTCTCTCTCCATCTCTCTCCCCATATCCTTCTCTCTCCTCTCTCTCTCTCTCTCTCTCTCTTCTCTCTCTCTCTCTCTCTCTCTCTGCATCTCTCTCCCCATATCTCTTCTCTCTCTCTCTCTCTCTCTCTCTCTCTCTCCATCTCTCTCCCCATATCTCTTCTCTCTCTCTCTCGGACTACTTTTTCTGCTTCTAATCCTTACGCACCTTCTCACACCCAATCTCTCAGTACTAAAAGAATCATTGAAAACTAAAAATTGGCAGCAGAAACGGAAAGCGCAACAACACCAGTGGACCATCATGTAATATAGCGCTGTTTCCCGTTATCTTTCTATGGGAAATACAAGTTTTAAAACACACACACACAACGTTTAGACATATTCAAGAAAAATCGCCGTCGATTCACGGCTGTCCCGACTTAAGCCAAGTTCGTATGACAGACAAATATCCATCTCTGCCGCTTTTACACGACTGGCCCCTGTCACCGTCACAGTCTGGCTATTATTTTTATATACAGATTTTCCCCATCTGTTTTGACTTGAGGAAGATTGCGACGATTCGGCGAAGGCCTAAATATTCTTAAAACATTAGATCCCTTTGCCCAATGATCCATGGAGAAACTGCTACCGATCAGTGCGAGTTAATAAGGTAGATTTTAGCGGGATCGGTAAACGAATTGCAAACCAACGGAACCGAGCCACTTGAGTGATTCGGTTAATGTGCTACCAGCCCTTTAAATATTTGATATTATGCCCCCCTTTTCATTTGCAAACGGAAGCCTTTAAAACCCCGATCACTTTGTGCATCAGACACAAATGAATTATGTTCACCACAGGAGGATCACCCGAGTATAATAGCCCCGTTTTCCAAATATCGTAATTCAAATCTTTAAATAGGGGACCGGAATTTAACTTCTGTCACAACGTTTTTTAAACCCCTATCTTTGAAATGTCTGCTCGTGGACATTATCGGCCCCCGTTATGCGCGACAACCTGCGAAGGCCTAACGAATCTCTTTCGAACGAGAGCACTGGGGGGGGGAGGGGACACTTGTTGGCCAGGGGATGTGGGATGATGAGGTTGTGACAGGGTTCCCGCCGTACGTCCGTCTAATCTCGGAGTTCGGATCCGATCGGCTCCCCTAACCCCCCGCTTAGCGAACAGACTGGATAGCGAAAACCGAGTTAATGCTCCTGTCGGATGAGCGCGATTCCCTGTCCCGCGGGAACCGCAGTAAAATGGCCAAACGAACCGTGGGGGTCGGGTCGGGGCTGGGGTCCGACTTCCAGTAAACGGATCTCGACTTGTAATTGCTGGCGCTGCGACAAAGGAAGATTCCATCTCACTTCGCTCTCGGGGAAAGAATCGATAGTGAATTACGCGTTTCCTTCTCGTGCTCTTTTCTCTCTTTTTTTTAGCTGAAAGGCAGGCGTAGCCATGGACACGGAACATGGACGTCTAGTGTACTTTCACTTTATTTTCTGAAACGCATACACACGTCCAACTTCCGCCTTATCGGCGAGGGCCCCCCCTCATCCTCCCACATCCTGACAGTTTTGTCGGTTTCCGTGCCCCCCGCCTCATCAATCTGGCCCTGTATCTATTAATATCGAAAATAGTCGCTATAATTACAAACATAAACGGTACTAATCAGGCTCAAGAAAACTATTTTTAGAATGTCATAAAGTTGTAGTAATAAAGCTAAACATGGCGCATGCATCGGTAGTGGTTATTATTACCTTTTCGGTTGGATTACTGATCGTTGCATTTTAATGGGGAAAAATATGGAGGATGAAGCTGACATCTGAGTAGATGGGCCTCCTCGCCTTATCTATCTACTGCCCCCACCAGCCTCTACTTGTGACGTCTGATAAAGCGAAGTGTAAGGGAGAGAACTCATCATCTGGTCGTGAACCTCCGGAGAAACACCCCGGCCCGGTCTCGGAGAGCGCGCGAGGTGAAGATTGGGCGAGAGAGAAGTCTCCTCGTTACCGAGTTGGAAATCAGGCAGATATTCGGAAATTCTCTGTCATCTTCAAGTTAAAGAAGTTTATTTTCCCTCAAAAGAGGAGATTGCAGTGAATGCACTTCGGAGAAGCTTCCGCTTGTTCACCTTGGATTAAGCATCATCCGCAAAAGAAATAAGATTAATTGACACATCACCTATCGAGAGCCCCTCCCCCCTCCAGTCTTAGTGGACCTTACCCTTCCCACTCTATACTAAATCAATTACCTAAACCTTTCCAACTGTTGTTTACTCAAATTTGTCCCTTACCTTGAGAAACTGATCCTGTTTGGGACGTCCACGGTGATTTTGAAAATGTAGGATCTGCAAGGAAATAAATGTAACTGACTAAATAAGTCAAAACAAGATAATCTTTGGTGAGGTGCAAGACCAAGAACCCATCAAAACGTCTGAGTTTCATTGTCGTATCGAGCAAATATTTAGGAATAGTTAATTTAGAGCCGTTCGTGAGCTGAGGTTTTACCCAAAGAAGGTGGACTTGACCAAGAGTTTCCTGCCAGGGTTTCCCACCTATGTGACGTGTAAATCAGTCGTTACGGTCAACGACCGGTTCTTACGGCTGTCGTCACGTGTTCGTCTTAACTTTGTGGTATTTCTTATTAAACTAAATGTCTGCTGGAAAAGAGATCAGCGCGCGGATCAGAAAAGATCGCTGACTTGGCTACAGCGCAAGCCTCGTTACACCAATGTTAGCGTTCACTCGGCTTATATTGCCTTCACACTTGGCTACAGCGCAAGCCTCGTTACACCAATGTTAGCGTTCACTCGGCTTATATTGCCTTCACACTTGGCTACAGCGCAAGCCTCGTTACACCAATGTTAGCGTTCACTCGGCTTATATTGTCTTCACACTTGGCTACAGCGCAAGCCTCGCTACACCAATGTTAGCGTTCACTCGGCTTATATTGTCTTCACACTTGGCTACAGCGCAAGCCTCGTTACACCAATGTTAGCGTTCACTCGGCTTATATTGTCTTCACACTTGGTTACAGCGCAAGCCTCGTTACACCAATGTTAGCGTTCACTCGGCTTATATTGTCTTCACACTTGGCTATAGCGCAAGCCTCGTTACACCAATGGTAAAACTCCGATCTTCATCCCGTATCGCATGAACCAAAAAGTCTTCTAGACTCCATTGCTATCGCGAAATTAGTATAAACGATAAAAGAAAAACTGTAGGTATATTGAACAGTTTTGTCCGAGACATTTTAAAGAAATCAAAATTTAATTACACTTAGATATGGAAAACATCCGAGCTGTGCAACACATATGGAAGAATCGTGAAGTTGAGATTTCGGAACCCGCCACCTAGCGGCTGACGACTATTGGCGGGCACCGCATTCACAACTTCAAACCACGTGACCTTTGTGTCAGAGGTAATACATACGAAAACCTCGAGAAGAAACATTAACTTTAAGTCTTAGATAGAATGATTCTAAGAAAGCATCAAAATTGATCAGTTAGACGTTTGTTCAGCTGCTCAGAGTAGAGAATTGTTATTTTAATCTACCTGTCACATCTCTCTCTCTCTCTCTCTTCTCTCTCTCTCTCTCTCTCTCTCTCTCTCTCTCTCTCTCTCTCTCTCTCCTCTCACACACACACACACACACACAACAATAAAACCTCGCAACCACTGAATCGGATTTATTATTCCCATGATTGATAGCCGGAAATTTTGGAATGCTTATCGGAAACAATAGAAGCAAAGGTCAAGGTTAGGCGTTGATTGGTGAAGCGCGCAATTCTTTAAGTCAAGAGTGCGAGGCGGAAACAAATTGTCTCGCCGTCTGGTGCCGCGAAAGCGACCTACAAAGGGACAGTAAAGTTTGAATTGATAATGAAGTCATCAAGGGGCGATAATGAAGCTTATTCAAAGAGAGAACTGTGACATAGCCCACGGAGGACTGGACGAAATAAAATGGCGCCTTGGGTCAGAATCGCGCCAGGAAGCCGACAAATCAATAAACACCTCGGCAGAGTGGAAAGGGGGCCCCTCGTCTCGGTTCGGAAACTCCCAAAAAATCCCGCAGCTCGATCACGTGACAGGTAACGCGACCGCACATTACCATGTATTATTCTAAGATTATAATGGTTTATAATTAGGGCCAGATGTTTACTTGAAGTCAGGGATGGCAACGAAAAGACGGCAACTGCTTTGTTAAAGCCGAACTCGCAACCATTTTACCCGGTGACGAATCGATTCTATGGTTTGAGATAAAAGGTTTTCAGCATGTTTAAGGGTTATATATATGTGTGTTTTCACCCGAGGCCCCGAATCCACCAGGAGTACAATTTAAAACTTGTGTTCGTAGTAAGAAACTTAACACTGAGACAAAGGGACCCATCACCGAAACCAGAAACGGGTAGGCGTGGTCGTGTGTATTAGCGGATCATCCGCGGTCATGTGACCACCACGTGAACAAGGTGCTCGATCACTGATCGCGAACAACACAAATCTGAGCCCAAATTAAAATAGGTACTAACCCTGTTAGCTGATGGGAAAGCATATCTGTCAAAAAGTAATATATAGCTGGGCAAATGGCCAGGCAGCGCAAGCACTGATAAAAATAGCCATCAAAAGCTCTCAGCAGCATCAGCGAAACTGCACATCGAAACGGTTCTCAGCAGTACACTCTATTGAAGGCGGCGCGGATCCCGAGATGACCGAACTGCTTCTCTACTTTCCGCGATCAGTGATTAAGAATAACAGCGAAGTTTAGATATCCACACATGTAAACCGAATGCATGATCTCCCTCTAGCACATTCCTCTATCGGTAATCATGCCAACCGCCAACAGATCTTTCTCGAACTCTTTATTTTAGTACGACACTGCCCGTGTCCTGCATCTCACATCGTGAAAGCTGCTTTTGCCTACCCATCCATCTCGCCAGTCTGGCAAAGACAGGCAACCACTTCCTCATGGTTGCCAGTCTATTGTTCGTCTAATAAACCGTGTATTTCCGAAACTGTTTTCAGAATTCTACCTTTTAGATTTTGGCCCGCTGATTGGTTAATACACGTCATGTGACTTTACTTACATATATATATAGGGCTCCTAGCCAATCAATACCGACCATCTGAATACTGCCAAGAGGCAGTAAATTAAACATCTTAAAACAAAAAGAAAAGCAACAAAAAAACTAAATTAAATTTTTACCTGCTCGTAAAATTGTTGTCTGACACAAATTAAAGTATGTCGGCACCACCAAACGTCTTTGATACGAATATATCGGCCCTGCCCAGCAGTACATCGTGGCGGCAGCAAGCGGATTGTCCTTCTCGTGTTCCGTGTATCTACCACTCCATCCGCCACATTCCGGTCTTTGGACGTGCCCGCTGATGATGGTGGCAGTCGTGCTGTGTGTGTGTGTGTTAATGCGCGGTGGCCGTAAGTAACCGACTTATGGACGGCTTGTTTCTCGCCACTGTTGTTCGTTTGTGTTTTAAGGCATTTTCCAACGCGAACACAATGGGGAAATTATAGCCACAATGGAACTAATTCACCAATCAGTCAATAGCGACACTGGCGGAGGGAGACAGCTTATTGAATAATGAGCTGGGAGCGAACTTCACGCGCGCGCGCAGTCAGGCGTGCGCCGGCTTACAAATAAGTCCTTCTCAACAGTCAGGTCGGGACCCGACCAATTCAAAGGGCGTCAGGGCTAAACAATCCATTAGCACGGATTTTCTCCCCTGGTCTAGTTTAGTTAAGACGTAGTTTGCCCTTTCAGTCCGGCAAACACGGAAATCTAATTGTTTTGTTTCGCTGTCACACTTATTCCTCTATTTCTCGTGTTTTGTTTTGCCCCTTCTCCCCCCTCCACCGACATCTGGGGCCAAGTGAGCAGCAATCAGCTCGAACTCGCTTCCTTCCAGCTGGTGGCGTCATGGCGATCACGAAGACAGTTAGCCTGTGCAAATCGTTTACGAAGCCCCTTTCTCCGTCCGAAGATCCTTCTTCACTCCATGTGTAACTCGAACGGGGGCTTGTTCTCCCCTCTCCCTCCTCCGAAGTGGCCGTCTTGGCCAAGGAGATCCTTGAGCCTTCGTCGCTGCCGGTTTCCCCTTTGACATCCATTCGCAGTTTTTCCGGAAGGGGTATCTATGAAAGCTGGGGGTACCTTCGGACTGACACCACCAGCTCGTTCGTCATCAGACTGAATGCCTTCCACATTTCTCCGGCGCAAGAGGATCTGAGAGGATGTTGCCTACTGCTCTCCGGTGGACCCTTACAGTTCTTTAAGTCACCTGAATCCACACAGCGAATTATCTCTGATTTCATTAGCATTATCTTATATACATCTGTATCAAGATATTGTGTATTAAATCTTGCTAATCACAATTAACGATATATTGCAGTAAATACATGTGTCTTTTATTCACTTAATGTCATCCTGAATCTAATTGATATCTACAATTTCTGTTTATTTCTAAAAGAGAACCTTTAAATTGTGCTGTCAATATCCTAAGTTTAATTAAATAGATTTATTTAAATATAACTAGAATTCAATTACATATAATTAGATTTCATTTTTAAAATGATGAATTTAATTTATGACAAAGAAGTAGCGAATACAATTAACAATATGTTGAATGCATTTAAAAAATCTTTTTATTCGTCTAAACTGCATTTTGATTAATTTTCTACATTTCAAATTCAATTAAATATAGATGAAATTAAATTTATCTTCAATTTAATGTAAATCTTTAATTCCATTAAAGACATGTTGGATTTAATTAAATGTATTGTGAATTTAATCAAAGAGTTCTCTGATTTCGTTATCACGATCCCGAATCCAATTAAAATATATCGAATTTATTTACCAATTCTTGAAATCACTCAAAATGTGCTGAATCTAATTACTGAGATCCTGGTTCAATTAACGATATGAATCTTGAATTTTATCAGATGCCTCCTGTTCCAGAAACGATAGAGATATCGATGCAGCAGTGGAAATGTAGGATTACTGTCAGTGTCTCAATGCGAGCCACGGGTCAAATTGACACTCCCCTGGTGTAGGTACGTGACGTCAAAACACCCTTCACGTACTGGCATAGCGTTTTTTAGACGCTGATGTCTGTCCCCAGTGAGCAGGAGACGCACAGATGCCCCTGACCCCAGCCCAGAGGTTAAGTAGAAATTACTTCCAGACAAGCGGAGCACTTAAAAAATGGCCAGCCAACCTTGGCATCAATGACTTTCCGTTTGTAGTTAATTACGCATTTATAACGAACATTTCCTTCGTCGTTAATGCGGTCCTTTTGTTGAATTATCTGTGAAAAACGGTGAAAGTTAAAGAAAATAAGGAGCAAGAGAGGTCATAAAGCTCTAGGGTTCGGTCTGGGATTGGTCTGGGGTTATCCGCTATTTCAAGCAGGTGTAAGGCAAGTATGGGCTCAGCTTGACAATGCCAGCAATCAGAAAAGAGACCCTTTGTTATACAAAGTGAAAGAAATATGAGCACCGTTTAATTCGATTAACTTACTTTTCTCTTGTTTATTTTCCATCACATGATTTCCTCTTAGTTATTATTATGTTCCCTTTGAAAGAATTAGCACCCACGGGCCATAAATGTAGGTATTAAAAACAACAATAGATAATTGTTTTTCTTTAATTTTGAGCCAAATGTCATCAGGACCTGCGCCAACCACCCAAAAATTGCCCAACCGGTTAAATCGCATCAGCACACGTACCCGCACCGGAACCCCAGACGATAAAGTAGCCCTGTCGAGCCCACGTCTTTGTAAGCAGGATGTCGACTGGCCCATTTTCCGTGACGCGCAGAGCCACCTACCGGCCCCCCAACGACCGACGACCGGACTCGTCTGGCTTTCGTTACGAGTCTCACCCAAGTCCAGCGAGGAGAGGGAATGGCTAAAAGAGGCCGTGTTTTATATAAAGCACGTGTTTCTTAAGTAATAATCTAAATATTTGCGAAACAGTCATGTGGTTCCCATAGTCGCCAGAATTGTATAATCTTTTTTAGAAGTAAAATAACAGATAAACGAAGGAAAAGTGAAACGAGTTTCAGCTGCAGATACACACGCCTCAGCCATTTAACTTCCGTTTAGCAACTCTCTCTGTTATCATCTAGGTCATCGTCATTCCTTTGTTCTCCGAACCCCCCCACCCAGTCTTGCGTCACCGAGTCCGTTGTTTGATGAGTGTCGACTCGCTGGAAGAGCGGAGACAGGGGAGACAACAACGTTCTTTGTTAGCACCGGCCCATGAAATCCCACCGTGGATAGTCAGCGAACCCATGTTCACTCATGAAAGAGGGAGTTGGCTTTCCGTCTCGAAACCTTATGGCTCCCGCTAAAGAGGGAATTACGTGCTCAAATCGAAGTGTAAGCCTTTCCATATGACCACGCGGCTTTACGCTTTGAAAAAGAAATACTATCAACGCAAAACTCTGGTATTCCGGTTATTTTGGACATTTGTGTGTGTGTGTGTTTCGGAGAAACCTGTTGGATATACAGCGCGTGAGTCTTTCCCCTCGCAAGACTCATTTTGGGACAGGAAGTTCTAGCAGTCATCTGGCAGCTGATTGAAAAAAGTTGTCACTTGGCGTGGACTCGGCCCCGCGCATAAATACCAGATCAAATATCACCGGGAAATGTCTGCGGGGGCCAGCACAATCTATCCAGATATAGGTTTGTTATTTACTTTGTCGTTTCGTTGAACATTCGTTGTTTTTGGTTCTGATGAAGTGTTAAAGTGATCCGTGTTTCAGAAGGCCTCTATCCTAATCAGAATCGAGTCTACTGACTGTATTAGAACGAAGGTAAACAAGCGTACACACACCAGAAGCCCGAGGAGAGCGGAGGATGGGCGAGCGAAAGCTTGGAAACTACTTCCGGCGGACGAAGTCCCACCTGTAGCAGCCCGTCTTTGCTGACATTAAAGACGCAAAGCCACCATCTTCAGTTCATCTTTAATGATTGACATAAATAATCGAAAGACTACTTCAGATGGCATTTACACTGTACCCCAGCTGACACAAGTAGTGAGAAATCGGCAGTAAAATCCTCAATATGCGGGGGTGGGTCGGGCCGCCAAAACCAGGAGGCGTGTCCGCCATTAAAGATGAAGTGAGGATAGAGCTTCTGTCCATTTTTTCCTCCCCTAACACTGGCAAAATACCTCGCAATAGTCTGGACAACTCCAAAATTCTGAAAACAAAATTCCGAAACTTTGCCGAAAAAAAAGGTACGAGGGAGCTACAATAAACAGACGGGAAGCTGTACACCGGTTTGCCATCTTTATTTATTTATATTCCTATGGCGACCGAGCGGTGTCTCTAATTGGCCGCCAGTCGGATGATCAATATCTACCATTCCGGCCTCGAGAGAAACAAGGTTTTTATATCGGGCCATAAAAAAGGGGGGGCCCCAGCGAGACACAGGGATGTTTGTAGATCTTTAATACGCGCGTGGGTTCGGGAGGAAAGGGGACACGAACCATTCTTTTACGATAAATGAGGAACGGTTAAAACTACTTCAACATAACGCGACAACCTGGGCGGCGGGGTAGTCCAGTGGTTAGCCAGCTGGACTTGTTAGGCTGAAGACCAGTTTTCCAAACTCCTACCCTGGGTTTTTAATAGGCAAACAGAAGTTGTTTTCTTTTAAAAATGTGAAATAATTACACAAAACCTACATCTAGAACTCCAAAACCGAGTAGAGTAAATATCTAGGAGCGAGAAATGGAGCCATTAACGGTACCATCGTTATAAAGCCAGACCTGTAACGGAACAGCCATTCGGCTCATCCACTCACCGTGTCGCCCCAGTGTATAGGAGCTGTCCGAAGAACTGAACACCGGATACGACCAAGCGGCTTGGTTTAAGTTATTGTCACCATGCATCGGTCCTTCTCGTAACGTTCGCTCCACTTCCTCCGTGGAGAGTGTCGGGATATGTGCTGGAAAAATAAACAGCAGTAGATACGACATGATGCGCCCACCGAGGGAATAAAGACAGTTAGAACTACACGTTTACACAGTTTAGCCAATGAGGTCTGAGCAATAAACATTCTATTGCGTTACTTTTCTTTTGTCTTCAATATTTTTAAGCAAAACTGAAGTCTAACTGGCTCAGTTTACTTACATTTCTTATCAGTAAACATAAAAAAAGTGTCTTCTCCAGGAACCCAGAACCTGACATAATAAATGGCATATATAGACAAGGAATCTAGTAAGACCTTTATTATTAATTGTCTTCTTAAAACAGCAAACATATCAAATACAACCGTAATATAAACTAACGATGGGTCACCTTTTATCTGGTATGTAGTAAATACTTTGATTTAAAAAATAGAGACTTATACACTGCCCTGCCACAATAGTTTGGAAACCCATTGTTATTAGTTTGTTGTGGAGTGGCAAATAAAAACAGGAGTTAGAGGCGAGTGCCTAGATTTTGTTTTGTGATAAGTCAAGAGTCGTTTTATATCGCAGTCTTTTTCAGGCTCTTCCATAGTTGTGTGAGTGTTTCCTTCATTTTCATCATATTGGCCGGGTGAGGACGGACTGCTATTAGCTGACGATACTGATGCTTTTGCAGTTGCTCAGGCAAACTCATATCAGGACTTTTAAATACCCAGGCAAAAATGTTGGTTGCCTCCATCCCTTTTTACAGATTGTGGTCACACAGAGAAGTACCGTGTAGCGCCATCTTTCCGAAGAATAGGGGCATCAAATATCAATATGCTATGTTAAAACAAACGTCTTTGTGCTCAACAGAATTGAAAAGTTATACCACAAAAAGCATTTCCGACCTCCACCATATTGTCAGATTACAACCCATACCATGGCACTCCCGCCTCCATACTTGGCCGTGGGCTGAAGGCACTAAGGTTGAAAGTCTTCGTTAGCCCTTCTCCAAACCCGAGTGCAACCTCCAATCGTGAATATCTAAAACCTGGACTCATCGGAGAAGACTCGCTAGATATGTGCTCTGAGCATACTTTTATTCTTACTGATGTTCAGTAGGTGGAGATTACATAGGACCGTTCTCTGGTTCTGGGCCACTGACGGTGTGTTCTTGGAGATCTGACTCGCTTTCTCTGTCTGGAGTGAAATTCCCGATAATAACAGTGGCAGTCCTACAGGAAATTTGGGTCTTTGGTGATCTATAGTTGACTCTGACCATCGGCCTATGACACAGTATCGGGTAAAGGGAGAAATACCTCGGGATACAGTTATCTATCCACCTGAATATTCAATGTATATATAAAGAGACTTGTAAAAACCACCGATCTATTTCAATTCACGTATATTTAGCCTTAATTTCGCTAAATATTGTCGTGTTCTCCTTTTTTAAAACTACATAATGATGATGTAGCATGTTAATTAGTTTGACAGTTTTTTTTTTTTTTTAAATCCTTAAACGGCTCTACAGCCATCGACTCAGGGCATCTCTATATCCTGTGTATACTAACGTATGTTTTACTTTCACTTTTTCATCATTTTTGTTAAATATAAGCTGATTAAACATCACAATTTTCTTTCCCATATGATGAGTATGACGCCAACAATTTTACGACATTTCCACAATTTTATTATTATTATTATTATTATTATTATTAATTATTATTATTATTATTATATTATTATTATTGACTTAAAATGATTTCACGTAATATGACCTAACAAGAAAATCTCCTGGGCAACAGAAGGCGGAAGGCGTCTGAATGGTAAACAAAACACGTGGCCGGCCGGGGGGGGGGGATACTGACCTCTGACCCCCGACCTCCGACCTTAACGCACGCGTAAGAAACAGTATAAATAAAAGTACATTTAACCTCGGCCAGTTTCTAGTAAAAGGGCAAAGTTAATTTTAATTCATACAATAATTTATTAGGATTTGTTTAAGTTTGGATATTCTGTTTCACTAAAAATTTAGAAAAAACAACAAAAAACAAGACAAAGCTATCAATTTGGTTCTCTTGCCTATTGTTAATATGTGATACAGAGAGAGAGGGAGGGAGAGATGGAGAGAGAGAGAGAGAGGGCGGGAGAGAGAAGAGAGATAGAGATAAAGATAAAGATGGAGCGAGAGAAGAGAGAAAGAGAGAGAGAGAGATGGAGAGAGATAAAGATGGAGAGAGAGAGAGAGAGAGAGAGAGAGAGAGAGAGAGAGAGAGCGAGAGATGGAGAGAGATAAAGATGGAGAAAGATAAAGATGGAGAGATAGATGCTAGAGATTCGAGATTGAGAAGAGATAACATATGGAGAGAGATAAGAGCGATCTAATGGATAGAGATACCGATGGCGATCGAGAGAGAGCGCGATAGAGCTAGAGCGAGCGCGCGAGAGCATGCCAGCGAGAGAAGAGCGCGAGCTATAGCTGTTCTCCCTCTCTACCGATTGAGCGAGCTAACGACTTGCTAGAGGATCGATACGCGAGCGCGCGAGCTGGCGCGATCTACCGCGGAGAGAGAGCCGAGCGCGCGAAGAGCTGCTTTCGCGCGAGACCTCTGTCTCGCGCTCTATCGCTGGCGCCCGCTCGCGATCGAGAGATCGCGCGCTCCAAACTCTTCGTCTCGCGCGCGCTCGATCTATCGAGGATCGCGGCGCTCTCGCCGCGCGAGCGGATCGCGCGAGCGGTCGCGCTCCCCACTGGTGCTCGCGGCTGACTCTCGCGCTCTAGTGTTTCTTGAGTTTTTGCCGTGTTCGCCCCTGCCCTTCCGATCGCAGCCCCCGTTCCCCTTACGTTCGAGAAATTCTCTCGCTGAATGTCCCAGCAGGTCGGCTAATTTGAAATTTCCGTTTGTTTACTTTCCTTCAAGGCGAGACGACAGGCGATGTAAGGGAGGTAAATTTGTAAAATCAGCAGCTTTAAGAGAATCCTAATTTTGAAACCCACATCTACGGGAGCTAACCCCCCCCCCGTCTCTGTTGAGTTAGATTCATTGCTTTAACAGAATTGTCCACTGGCTTTTCGTTGCTGGACAACTTAAGTTTCTACATCTTCCTGTCTAAATAAATTCCTAGAAGCTAATATCAACCAGACGGCTATTTTCTTCCCCATCAGCAGCTGGCAGGCCTGTTTGTTCATTAGTTATCTATTCTTTTCCTTTGACAAGTTTATTGACAATTTCGTTCGAATTACAGTGGATATTAATCCAGCTTTGTTTCGGTTTTTGTTACAGATTAGTTAAAAAAAAATTAATGTCGTCACCCAGACCAACCATCCACCACAATCCTAAGTTCACTTTATCATCCTAACTTTGTGTTCTACCCTTAAATTCTTCTAAAATAGCAAATAAATAAATAAATACCAGATATCGCTGATACAAAAAGAACCGCAGCCTTGTGGGGTGAGGGCTGACTCTCGCGATGTTTGACGAGAATGTGACAGTACATCCATTATTTGAACACAGCCATTTATTAACAACTTAACCAGAAAAAAAATAGAGCCCAGGCGTTTGCTATACGACTTTCGTTCTCTTCGGCGCCATACTCGAGTTAGAGCCGACATCTTTAGTCTTCCCGTTTGTCGATAGATGGCGCTAGTCAAAGTTTCATTACAGTCGCTTTGACTGCGTAAGATGCCACGTTCTACGTAAATGGCAGATAAAATCGCATGTAAGATCGTGATTGCAGATCGGACCGCGCTGATAAGATAATGGAAAGCTGCCGATGAGCATCCGTTGATTTTGTCCCGAGCCTGTGGGCGCCACCGCATACTCCACGTGAAGTCTAACCCTAACCAACGCCCGTCACTTCCCAGCCTTTTGTGTCGGATAGTCCAGGACTTACCAATGGCACAGGGTTCCGGTCTTGCTTTCCTCTGTTGTCGTTGGAACACAGCAATGTCTTCCGACTCACACGAGGAATGCGCCCGTGTACGACGACTGGGAGCTGCCCCCGACACAGAGACTAATGTCGCCAACACAACGTTGCTTACTCCTAAAATAGCGAAGCGCAAGTTGCACCTGTCTAAATCGATTCCTCTGTCGATCTCTCTCTCTCTTTCGTTTCTCTTCTAGCAAAGATTTTGATCTCTGGAACTTATTCCTTAATCGAGCAATTAAAAAGGAACGGAAAGCCGTTATTCAAGATCTTCCGGGTGGAAAATCATCTATCGTTTGGCGTGAGAACCCTCAGGTTTTCCCTTTTGTTGTTGCATAAACTAAAGATTGGAATCTCAAGCGAATGGTCTTTGGTTACTCGCATACGCAGATACAGCTACAGAAAGGCGGAGAGGCAGGAAGTTTTTTCAAAAGGACAAAGAATAAATAATAAAAAGGGAGGAACGACGCTTTCCGCTTCCACCACTTGGTCTGGCAAAACATTCGAGCCACCGTACCAGAAGCAGTCGCCATTATTACCCTGAAGGAAGTTTCCACGTCGTACAGTCTATTGTAGATTGGCTATTGTTCTTGGATTCGCGTCGGAAAAGTGTTGGCTTCTCGAATCAGCTGTCTGCGCCCGTTCCGTGGCCGAAGAAAGCCCGAGGCTGGAGCTGGCAGCGCACCTCAGCCGGGTAACTGAGGTTTTCTTGCCTGATGGAAGTAGCAGGAACGGAGAACGAAGAACACAACCAGTGAAAACAGCCGCTGATAGCAGAACTGGTACGGCGCCTGCTCTGATATACCGTACTTCCGGTAGCAATGCAAGTCTACAGCCATCCTTGCGGAAAATATCGAACTGAGTCTGGGGTTTATCCTTTTGTTTTCATCAGCAGTTAACTCTGCCTACAGGCGAGCGAACTGGCCAGATACATTCGGGATTCGAGACCCTCTCTCGTAAGTATGGTGTTTTATCTGTACCATTCTATCAGTGCATACCTGGTCTGCGAATTCTGGATAAACCATTACTGTAAAGAGCTCCCGGCCAACACAAGCTATAAAACCTTTCGCTCGCTCAGAACCCCCTAACTCCCCTTTTTTACATCCCTTAAAGGGCACTTAACAGATCAGTGGCTTGTTTTATTGTAGGCTTAGTATCCTGTTCAAAGATGGAGAGCTGCGGACATTCTTAAATCAAGGGGAGTAACTCTTGGTCGTTCGCCGGGCCGACCGTGCCCCCCCCCCTGGTCGGATCAGAGCCGAGACGAGCATTTGTCCCATTCCTGTCGTGCTCCAGTGGCCAGATCTTGTTTACTTTAGTGGAAGGACGACCGCTCGTGCAGTAAGGTAACGCGTGCCACATTGGACCCCTAAGCAGCGCCCTGCCAAGCATTCCTGCTGATGCGTCCCAGACGGGGCTCGTACTGGAGCTTTCAGAAATATAAACAGCAAACGTCTCTTGCTCTTAGCACGTGCTGTCATCAGCGGGCGGCGAAAGGGGGAGAAAGGGGGGTTTTGTGAAGAAAAACGGTTAGAAAAACATGTTTTTACGGCGTCTGACACAAGTCATTCCTTCCCCTCCTTCCCGCTATTGTTGTTATAAGGCCCCATTCTCCCCTCTGCTGCAACTACTACTTACTCTCCATTTGCGATTTTGTTTAGTCAGCGTATTTAAAGATTACTTACAGAGAGAGAGAGATGGAGAGAGAGGAGACACACACACACACACACACACACACACAGAGAGAGACCACACCACAGAGAGAGAGACACACAACACATATACCAGGAGAGAGAGGACAGAGAGACACACAGGAGAGAGAGAGAAAGAGAGAGACACACAGAGAGAGACACACACACACAGGACACAACACAACACAGAGACACACACCACATATACACAGAGAGAGAGACAGAGAGAGACAACACAGAGAGAGACAGAGAAAGAGAGAGACACACAGAGAGAGAGACACACACACAGTGAGAGAGGAGACACACAACAAACATATACACAGAGAGAGAGAGAGACACACACACAATATACACAGAGAGACCACAGAGAGAGAGAGACACACACACACACACACAGAGAGAGACACCACACACACCGAGAGAGACACACACACACATATACACAGAGAGAGAGACAGAGAGAGACACAGAGAGAGAGAGAGAGAGAGAGAAGAGAGAGAGAAAGAGAGAGACAAACACACAACACACAGTGAGAGAGAGAGAGAGAGAGACATACACACACACAGTGAGAGAGAGAGACGCACACACACACACATATACACAGAGAGAGAGAGACACAACACACACACACATATACACAGAGAGAGAGACACACACACAGAGAGGCACACACACACACACAGAGACAGACAGACAAACACAGACACATAGTGAGAGAGAGAGAGATACACACACAGAGAGGCAGACACACACACACACACACAGAGGCAGACATACATCGTGTCTTGTAAGAAAGGCTCCTAAGATCACCAGAGGTCGCAGTAAGTAAATTGGATGCTTAAAGCCGAGGCCCAGCCGACTCAGGCCGCAGCAGTAGAAGGGTCTTTCATTCAGGAGTATGTCTCTGCCTTTTGTAGTCGGCTGCAGTGCAGAAACAAGTAACAGCTATAAGAATAATAAACGACACGTCCCCAGTTCGTAGCAAAACAACAACAACAAAGGCGGTGATGTCAAGAGAAACTGGGGAAGTTCCGGTTTACGAAAGGCAGCCAAAAAGGTCAATTCGTACGTCACTGCGTCCGTAGATATTAAACCGCATTCAGAAACTGTACTTCTAAACAGTAATGGGTTAACCATGTCGCTGTAGGAATGGCTACTACCAGAGGGAAACACGCTGTTGGACTATGTACATCGGAAATAATGGTGGTCACGTTTTCTTGGTTCTGCAATCAGCTGAGAAGTCTAACAACTCATCGGACATTTATTTGTCTTTATAGAGGAACCGCTCACGTTGAATTTCTGCTAAACTTCTAGATTACGAATTAAGTCTCTTTAGAGAACCCAGACAAATGTGATGAGATGCTTCCTGTGTTCACTAAAGACAAACACTCGCAACCTGGCAGGAATTAGTCTACATCTCCTAACACATAAACTAATAAACAGAGAAGTTCCAAACATTTAAAGCGTAAACAGGAATAATAATAATAATAATAATAATAATATATATACTGGATGACGAATAAAGTTACTTCCTAGAGTCGGTTGCTCGCAAATTTTGCCTTCCGGAGGAGGGCGCCACCTACGCCATCTGACGTCACTTTTTAAAGTACATTCCTCTGTATGATATGAACCCCACAGAGGTCGGTTGTCCTTCGAACAGAGGCAGACACACACAAGATCGGACACCAGTTGCGAAGTTTTCTTGACAGCAATGGTTGGAATGCGAACTGCTCACCCATAAATTCGGGGTGACAGCATCTGTGACCCGATGGCACCCGGGTATTCTTGAAACCATCATTCAGTGCCACGGGTGAATGAACACGTACCCAAGGTCAACCAAGACCTAGAAAAGGACGGGAAAACCTCGCCATTACGCACATTCGCTGGGTGGAATAGGTCTGCGACTGGCCACGAGCGCAGATCGTTAATCTTTGGCCATTTTTCCAAGGCCGACAACTTCGAGGGGGAGAAAGCTCCGCAAACATCTCTTTTGGAGCGACTGCACACGCATAAAATCTTTGTCATGCTTCACTAGTCAATATTTATCCATGAATTGTTTTTTAATATGCATTATGATAATAAAAGAAACGTTTATTCAGTAAAGAATTGGTGTTTCTAATATGTAATCGCTTACACTTTTAATAGTATTAACTTAACAAGGGACATAAGTGGCCGAGGTGAGTGGCGCGGATTAGTTGCCCCTACTTTTGGAAGAATTCGCCGTCTAATCATGAGAACTGTCTTTTTTTCTGATATGCAATTAACATCCGGCGTGTTAGAACAGGATGTACAGCTTTACGTAACTTACGAGGGCTCTGCCAATTCGCGAGAGATAGCGAAAGAAAGATTTCCCAGCATCGCCCCATTCTCTCGGCTTAACAGGGCGGGTGTCGAGACCGTTCGCCGTGATGAGTGTTGCATTGGCCGGTGGGTAAACACAGCTGGTAGACATCCAGTGCCGGCTCACAACAATATCTTTGTATTGTTTCCTCGAAAACTAAGCAGAAACATCGGGGTTCATTCCGATAGACAATTGGCACCGCTCCATCGCCACTGTTCAGACTAAAGTAAAAGACATTTTGTTTTTATGCGTTCCCCGCCCCGTACTTTCTTGTCCAAATAAAGCTTGCGAAATGCTATTTCTGAGACATTGCCGGACACTCTTCTTTCAATGGTGGTTTGGCATAGTTTCGGATGCTGGAAAAGGAAACTTTTATAATGCGTTGCTATCTGTGAACCTAGACTCTAACTACCGCCCCATCTCTCTCTCTCTCTCTCTCCAGCTCTCTCTCCTCTCTCTCCCTCTCCATCTCTCTCTCTCTCTCTCTCTCTCTCTCTCCCTCTCCCTCTCCATCTCTCTGTCCCCATCTCTCTCTCTCTCTCTCTCTCTCTCTCTCTCTCTCTCTCTACCGTCTGCCCTCTAATTAGTCCGTCTGGGACCAAGTTCAACAATAATTTACCATTGTCATTTAGAGATATATTGCTGAAAGAGGCTCTGAAAAATTCCGAAGGGGACAGAGAAACAACAACAATAAAATTCAACTTTAAAATGCGAGAATAATATATATACTTGTCATTCTTATTGTTAGTATAGTCTGGGGTCTGTACCAACTGACGCTTAAATGTCAGCAAAAAAGAAGGAAAGCAGATAGATATTTGGACAGTAACTCCTGTTCTCGAACTGTTATTTTTCCAGGGCGTTCACCGGCAGCCAAAGGACTTTGCTCTTTGATGGGGTGAAGATAACTTCCCTAAGTGAGGGTAAAACGGGGTCTCGGGGAGAGCTGCGTTATTTACTGATTCCGTCAGAAACTCTCGTGCGACATAGTCTCCAATCTGCCCGTAGTATTCCTCCCCCCCGAGACTGTATCCGATGATGCGTTGATGTGATCTTGCTGCTCCTGTTCCTTACAGCAAAAGTGGAAGAACGCGTAGCGATGAATTTAATCTAGTTTACGTGCCCGCCGCCATCCGATGTCATCAGCATCTTTCCCGTGTCACATGACGTAAACACGCCGACCCCGTCCAGGTCAACTATCGGAGTTCGTCGCCAAAAACGACCCCCCCCTCCAGCTTCCAACAAAGGGACCCTCCAGAACAACAGACACCGAAGTCTTGAAGAAATAACAACAAAGGCGTGCTAGGATTAGTGGCTAATTCCCTATGAACAGGCATCTTTGACAAGACGCTACAGCCAGACATGTGAAGTGATGCAAACGTAGAATGGGTACATCAGTAATATATAGCTGACCTTTCATTGTCTTTTATAATTAATAACGTAATCTGGGAGAAGCGTTCTTTGCTAACCGGAAGTACCATTACAAGAGGGAATAGCTCTTTTAAAGGGAGAATGTTCTTTAGACTATCGTGCCGAATAACTAACTGCCTGAGCGATTGACTGATAAGTATTCGTAGAATAAAATGTAAATGAATAAATGAGTTTTTCTGAGTCCCTCTGAAAGTTAATGAAAGGCCGGCTACCTACTACTCATATCAGCAATATGGATAGGTAGGAAATATGAACATATCAAAAACAGGAACGAATAGGTAACAAGACACATCAGCAATACGAATATATGGGGGTATGGTCATATAGGCAACATCTGAAGGACAGAGATCCGTGGTTTGCATGGACACCTCGAAAATCTGGACAGATTTAGTCTAGTGACTCTAGTAGTTACCAGGTGGCAGATACCTAGCACAGATCTCCCACCATTTAAATTGATCAATATATAGTTTATTAACTACACTTGTCACTAACTTCCTCCCTCATTACCAATTCTCTTACTAAAAATGATATTTTCTGATATCTAATAATATTGGAATCTTTGCTAACATGTAATAGGGACACATTGGTGCGATGCTTTCTTTAGATAACCCTTAGCTCATCAGCACCTGTGGACAGATCAGAAAGATGCGAGAGGGGACTTTGTGTCAGCGGGTCTCCGAGGGGCGGTAGCCGGCCGTGTGAAACATTGAGAATCTCGTTTGGCAGAATTCTCAGTGTAGATCGGGATAATGACGAAGTGACGTGTAGTGGACTGTAGGCAGGATGTTGACTCATCCGCCAGCTTTACCTGCTATAGCCTCGTGTTTTTGTTTTTTGTTTTTTTTAATGTTATATCTATATAAAAGAATCAAACGAAATTGACCTTTCGGAGAGCCGATGGTGTGGTGTCACTCACAATGGGACTCTGGGCAAGAAGTGAAGGTCGGTGGAAGATAAATGATCGACTTTCGTGCAGTACGCACTTAAAGTCTCGACAAGAAGCGATAGGCAATTACAGTACGTGTACAGGGACACGCGGGCTGCTGCTACAAGACGACGTGGTGGCAGAATACAGAAACAATAGCTGAAGAATATCTACAAGCTGAAGCCCCATTTCTCAATTCTGTCTTCGTCGATCAAAACATGGATGGGAATCACTGAGAAATAGTAATAACGATGTATTTGTTTGTACTTGGAAAGAAGCCGATCGTTTATGGCATCCGGATCTCCGTTGGATATTTGATGAGTCTCGGTGTAAAGTTGGGAAAAGTTAACAGGCTAAATTTATTAAGTCGATTGAAAGCTGTCAAAAACATTAGAAAAATAAAAGAATAGCTGATCGTATTTAATCGTGTGCTTACCATTTCTAATTTCCTGTTACTCATCCTAGTAATTAAGCAGCTTTTCTTCGGCTAATAGTACAAGATTTTTTTTAAGAAGAACGTTGTTCCGGAAGCGCAGAACGAAAACAAGGAAAGGATATTCCAGACTTAATTTAGGGAAGACAACTCTACCTATTAAGTTTATTCGTGTTCTCTTTTTCAGGGAAGACAACTCTACCTATTAAGTTTATTCGTGTTCTCTTCTTCAGGGAAGACAACTCTACCAACTAAGTTTATTCGTGTTCTCTTTTTCACATTGTTAAGGTGCAAAGCTGCAAAAAGATATCGTAGAGACATGAAAATAACCACGAGTTAACTCCCCTTGCCTGTTTCACTTTTACTCTGTAAATTCTTAGTTTGGAAGATACAGTTAAAATTTGATTTCACTTTGATTTTCAAAAAAAAATAGCGGTTCCTTTTCATAGGTTTTGTTGGTTTTCCTGGTGCCAGGATAAGTGAAAGGCGGGGGTGTGAGTGGAGGGTCATCACGTGATTCTGAGAGAGGACTCGAAAACTAATTGTGCAAACGAAAAAAAAAAAAGACACTTACTCTGACGTAGGAAGTTCAGATGGCCCAGGAGTATGTCGGCGTTGTAAGGGTTAACTATGCGAGCCATATCAGACTTGGATATCCCGCACAGCTCTCTGCCGTCAACCTGGGGGAACTTGCTCGGATCCACGTCACGTAAGTCGTACTCCTTTGTCACCCACTCCAGCCACTGGCGCACGTGGACCGGCGTCCATAGAGCTGGATCTAAGAGAGAGAGAGAAAGAGAAGGGATTGTACGTGGAATGACGTCACCACTTTTAGGGGGCCGCCCTCTTCCAGCCCAAAGAGAGAAGCGACCTTCGAAAGCGACTCATATGGGCAGGGATGTATCAGCCCGGTGCAATGTGTACGGGAAGCAGCAGCTACCGCGGGATGGACAAAGACAAATGGCTGATAGCCGAAAAATCCGTGGGCCTGATTATATTAAGCATCTACGTGATTCCTTCGTCGCCTTCTCGTTTTAAAAATTCTAAAGAAGTGCTGACAGTTCGAGCTTATGTGGCCACCGCTCGTGATCCACTTCCAATAATAAAGACCGCCTCGCATTTCGGAGCTCTCCGGAAAAGAGAGTAGAAGAGTCGACGTTGCGCTTTCCTTGATGGGAGAGCTACCCCATATATGTCTAAACAAGAGTTAAATTTGCCCAAATTCCCTTTAAATTAATAAAAATTACAGCAAAAAAAAAAAGAAGAAGAAGAAGAAGCCATGGGATGAGTTAAGTCTCCGGGTGTTCTTTTAAACTGGGCAAACAGCAGCATTAAACGAAACATTGAAATCCTTCCAAAAAGGCAGTTTTATTAATTAACTTCCCCGTTAATTGAAAGTAAAGCTGAACCATTATGAAGCTGGCAACTGTATTTTTATTTAACTTTTCATCCAGACGCTCAATAAGCGTCATTTTAACCTGGCGTGTCTGGTCAGTAGACCTCGAGCACCTTCACGAGACTGCTAGAGTGTGGACGAGAAAGCAGACAGCGCCACCAAGCGGTTCTGCTTCGATTAGAAACAGCAGCAGGAGCAACGTGAAAAGGAGGCCGGCCATCCACCCCACTGTTAACCGGCCCGGGGCGGCTGACGAGACTGACTGAAGGTTCCCTTGAGTGACGGGTTAGGGTTTTCCCTAAATCTCGGCCTCCGGGAAACCCGTTACGGTCATCAGTGATCAGTATAGGCAGGTAAACATTAACTCTTTCCACAGCGGTTTGAATATCTCGCTCAGAAAGGGTTAAAAAGCGAAGCCAATATCTGCTGGGTCCAGAGAGCACAGGTAACATCCGATAGCCCAGGTAAATCTACGCTAATCACAAACTACTGCAGTTAAACTTGCATCACTGTGAATAGCTACTGATGTCCGGGTGTATGAATCTATTGTTTCCGTTGTTTTTAATAGATATATAAATATGTAGTTTGTCTTTAAAATCCTTCCAAACCACAGCTATGGCGATATATTAAATCTGTGTTCTCACAAAAATACGAAAAGGGAAAAGAAATCCAGATTATCTCCATTGGTCACCAGTTCCGAGTGTGTCTCCATCCGGGACGGACCGGAAATAGGATGAAGAGAGATGAGATTTCGTATTCGTTTATCGAGTATTACTTAAAAATTTCTCCTAACCATTCAGATTAAAGTAAATTAGGTTTCTGTTCTGGTAATCCGTCCGTCCATGAACCGATGTTAGAACGAGTTTTGTTTCTAGAGAGATTCAGATTACCTTTCGTTCAGCAAATGCAGACATTCCTTCTAGAATCGGTCTCGCTATCCGCGTATCCTCTGCCTCCAAAGAGGTCGGGGCAGCGCTCATTGGGCTAGCAAACAGATAGATATTATTCCTAACAACAGGTCTAGTCGTCTTTGTTTGGCTGGTACATCTCGGATATTAACATCCTAACGCTTCTCTTCTTTATTAGCATAGCGTTATTTAGATATGTCTTAATGGGATATTACTACGAGATTAATTCGGTGTGTGTGTTGTGGGGGGGGGGAGATTCTTCTCTAAAACGAGGCAAGGCGAAAAATTCCGGAATTAGACTTATACACAAATAATAGTCAGAAAAAGGGCCGACAGAGGTCGCTCTTAGAAGTAATAAATAAACGGGAGCAGACAACCAATAAACTGATTGGAAATGTATGAGAAATATAGCGTGGCCACGACTTTGTGAGTGATAGAAGTGTTAGTAAATAAGTCACTACAATGTGATTAAAGCTATACCCCAGGATACCTGCACCACAGGTGAGATGTATGAAACATTTGGCCAGAAAAAAGTCTACGACTCTATTATCCTTGGCAGTGATGGCTGTCGTCTTCAGGGGTCCTCAGGTGGGGACAACGAGCAATGAGGACATCAGCAAAGCAACGGCTGTTCTAGCTACTTCCACATACTCCCCAGGAGATTTCTGCGGGTCACAGCCGCCGTGAGAGATTCCGGATGAGGAAGATCGTCCAGAGATGGGGTCGTCACAGCCGCCGTGAGAGATTCCGGATGAAGAAGATCGTCCAGAGATGGGGTCGCCACAGCCGCCGTGAGAGATTCCGGATGAGGTAGATCGTCCAGAGATGGGGTCGCCACAGCCGGCCTGAGAGATTCCGGATGAGGTAGATCGTCCAGAGATGGGGTCGTCACAGCCGGCCTGAGAGATTCCGGATGAGGTAGATCGTCCAGAGATGGGGTCGCCACAGCCGCCGTGAGAGATTCCGGATGAGGTAGATCGTCCAGAGATGGGGTCGCCACAGCCGGCCTGAGAGATTCCGGATGAGGTAGATCGTCCAGAGATGGGGTCGCCACAGCCGCCGTGAGAGATTCCAGATGAGGTAGATCGTCCAGAGATGGGGTCGGGCCTTCCAATGTACATCACTCTCCCGTCGCAAACTTTCGAAGGACGGGGGTAGCGTGGTGCCGCCTACCAACGGGGTGACTAAGCCGGCCTCCGCGACACCGAAAACTGTTTTGCACTCTGCCAGTGAAAACAAACAACGGGCTTCCGCATCCGCGCGAACCGGAAAAGGGAACACGGGCGACAGAGGAGAGGGCGATGGGGGGTGGGTGGAAGGTCGTAAGAAGTCGTTGAATGCAAACGCAGAAAGGGGAGGCAACTCGGGGTCGGCGGGCCGTCGCTTAAGCAGGAGTTAGTCTGGGGTGAAAGCTTCAATAAATACCTCGCTGGCTGCCGGAGGAAGCAGCGTGGAAGATATTTATGAAATGGGTGTTTCCGGCGTCGACTGCCGGCAGATATGAGTTTAATTCACGGCGAGGCGGCGATCTCTACGTGAAGTAGACCCGGGAGCGGATCAATGCAAACCGACTTATTTCTCTCCCACTTCTGCTCCGCTCTCCTATTTCCTCTTTTTTTTGTTGTTGTTGTGGCGGCGGCGGCGCGAAAACATCCTCGAGGGGGCGCGCGAGGAGCGGCCGTCGGCTTCCGATCCGATCCCTTCCGCGTCCCCACAGTTCGCTGATCGGCCACTCGAGCTCTCTCTCTCTCTCTCTCTCTGGTTCTCTCTCTTCATCTCTCGCTCTCTCCCCTCCTCTCTCTCTCTCTCTTCATCTCTCTCTCTCTCTGTCCCTGTCCTCTCTCTCTCTCTTCATCTCTCTCCTCTCTCTCTCTGTCTCCTCTTCTCCTCTCTCTCTCTTTAAAGTAATCTCGCTCTCTCTCTTCATCTCTCTCTCTCTGTCCTCTGTCTCTCTTTTTTCTCCTCCTTCCTCTTCATCTCTCTCTCTCTCTGGTCTGTCTCTCTTTCTCTCCTTTATGTCTCTCTCTCTCTCTCTCTCTCTCTCTCTCTCTCTCTCTGGAGTAATGTATGGCATGTCTACTCAACGGCGCTTTCTCTGTTGGGTTCAGACAATGGAAATGGAACATTGAGAATAACAGAAACATATATTTCTATGGTTGTAATATTATGCATATATATAGGGGATCCATTATAATACGACAATGTTATATACATTGTGTTCTTTTATTGCAGTACCCATATGGCGGGGAAGTATATCTGCGCATAGTGAGACCTGTCCGGGCTCCAGACGTGCTCCCTCTTCGTTGTTGAAATGCCTCGTGGTAGGGGCTGAGCGATGTGGTTGGTCCGAATATCATTCCCACGGCAGTTTTACAATCTAAAATACTTTAAACCCCCGATCTTATGTTCTCGCTGCACTTCCCCCTTGACGGGGCCGTCAGGGGTTTAGAGCCTGACCCACCAGCTGAAACAAACACAAACACCTTACACGATGTTGCCGATAATCGAACCCCGGTGCCCGCGACTGTTTGGCGATTTACGAAAACTTATCCCAAGAGTTCCCAGCAACCACCTGCTGCTCGGGGAAGACGTTGCAGAATGGTAACCGTCAGATTCGGTCGAGTGATCGATTTAGGGAAAAAAACTACATGGAAACGCAGATCGATTTATATTCGTGTTAAATTAAAATTAGAGTCCGGGTAGAAAACTAATTTCTCTACATTCTGAATATTTGAAAAGGAGGAAGGAATGGAGGGAATACGTGTCGCTTTGTAACTTTAATCTTTATCAGCTGATCTAAAAAAAGTGGTTCGTGGAAAATAACTCAAAATATCAAGATATAAAGCTTTTTAATTGAGCTTATTAAAAAATAAAAGCTATTGATTTCCTTTACTTCAGATGTTGTGGTGTGTTTTTGGCCGTAGGCGGTGCTACCGCTGTTCTGTGCCCACTGGAACAGTTCCGGATAGGAACAATATTTTCAAAGAAAAAAACAATAATTCCTTCAGATGGAGATGCCATTAGCTTTATTTATCCATGATTACTTATTCTTTTTGTCAGTAATTTTATTCTTTCATACATATATATATGTGTGTAAAGATAAATAAAGGAAGAGAACGATTCCGTGCGAGGCAATGACCGCGATATTCGAGCGTGCTGCTTATGACAGTTTACTTAGCGAAAAGCGGATATGTTCCCGGTGCGA